>JAOPJI010060881.1:0-12218 GCA_027122695.1 Merluccius productus
AATAAATCATATACAGAACATATAACATGTTTTTAACAAAACAATAAATCATATACAGAACATATAACATGTTTTTAGTCGGTATAATGCTGTGGTCTCCACACTGCACTGCTCTATTTATATTTCTGTTCCTGTGGTTTAAAATTCACAATTCATTTGCACTACTGTTAGTTTATTTATATTTTATTTATAAAACCATTTTGCACAGTTTCATCTATTGCACCGCTGCATCCTTGCATCCTATATTCACTTTGTATTTATTTTACCTTATTTTTGTTCTTTGTTTTCTTGATATTTTTATTTTCATTGACACTGTTTAGGTAATTGCACTATATGTACCACTGTTGCTATGACGACTGAATTTCCCTTCGGGGGATCAATAAAGTTTGTATCTGTCTATCTACCTGTCTACCTGTCTGTCTGTCTATCTGTCTGTCTGTCTATATGTCTGTCTGTCTGTCTATATGTCTATCTATCTATCTGTCTGTCTGTCTGTCTGTCTGTCTATCTAGTCATTTATGCGTTTCAAGTGTTCAACATGTTGTCGTGTGTGTACTCACTTATTGGTCTTGAGAATAGGAAACACTGTGTTGCCCACACCACAGCCCACCTGTGAGACGATGACATCACATTCGGTTTCGATTCTAGTTTTGTTCTCACGGACATTTCAAACCTCATATTTTGATCATTTTAAAGAGCAAATCTTTTCATCGTAATTCATTTAGACTAAAACAGGGTACCACGATAAGTCGATTCATTCAAACCATTCAAAAGACGATAAATGCTAATATTGAATTATTGCCCAGCCCTATGAGCATGGCAGACGCTTTGATTGATCAAGTCATAATTATAAAGTGCTTTTAGAGAGAGTACTACTTCAAAGGAAGGACCTCTACCTCCAGTATTCGGTACGAGGCAGAACAGCCGGGGAATTCGGCGGCCATGTTGGGGACAGAGCCCTCCTCGCTGTCGCGTTCCTCCTCCAGACCGCCTGGCCGGGCGTCCGACGACGACGACTCATGGCCGGCGCAACTCTTGGGGGCGAGCTCGGGGAACTCGGTGAAGAGCCAATGGCGGTCTTTAAAGAAATGATTCTCGTGGATTGTGTAAAAGTCGTTCCAGTACTCGTTGGCCCGGGAATCGTATTCATCTGCAAAAAAACACAAAAAAAAAGGTCATCGTTCGTTGAGCGAGGCTGAAAAAGGAGAGCGCCGCTTCCTCTCATCAACATCATCATCATCATCATGCCCAACCGACACATGAACTCCCCGTCGTCGCAGGGTTGGTTTACAAGTGGAAACCTCATCCGTTTGTTTCATTTTGTCGTCCTTTTCTGATACATTAAAGTAGAAACACGAGTATCAAAACACACGAGCAGCAAGTCCCAACAATGTTCGATTATGTTGACAAGCCAGGCAGCTAGCATTCGACATTTAGAGATCAAGCCGGTGCCAAACATGCTTGTTATTATTAATATAAATGGTTTATCAGGCAATGCTTTTGTCGTATGCGTTCGGTACTTTGGGTGATCGTATGAGAGGATATTGAGATTAATGGTTAAGTAATAATAAGACGTGCGTTAACAGATAGTTTCATAATGCTCTACGAATGATGAGTACGTATCAGAAATTAGAACAACTATTTAAGGGGCTCTATTATCCATAAAAGGAATAACTAGTCTAATTCATTCTTGCCAATCATGGGTCACGTTATTATTATATTTATTATATTATTATTATTATTATTATTATTATTATTATTATTATATCCTCCTGTATTGCTCTAATGTACACCTGGAGACCGTGGGGGACATGCACCGTCATGGCAGAAACACAACCTTGCTTCTCCGTGGGGAGCGGCTCGCTGTTCTCCAGCACCTTCTTCCTGGCAGCCGCCTCCTGCTCCTCCGTCCACTCCACGTTGTCCCTGGACACACGTCGGTATATGAACACACCAGACCAGAATAGAATAGAAAGCCTTCATTGTCATTGTACAACTCTTCATACAAAACGAGATCAGGAGCGCATGCTGCCGCTGGTGCGTTTGGAAATACAAAAATGTACAAATACAATATTTTAAAAACAGCTGAAAGAAATACACAGGTCCTATTTAGACAAGGCACTTGAATATATGCTGGAGTGCAAAGGTGTGGGTTTCCCTTTTTGACCAGTGAAGGTGCTTATTGCACTCAGTGAGTGACACATGATGACATAGTCCCCCAAACAGCAGCACAGCTCCATGCATGCAGCTGCATGCATGCAGCTCCATGCATGCAGCTGCATGCATGCATATAGGGATGCAGTCCTATATACCTATATACAGCAACCCCATTTCAACTGGGATGGCATATAGGGATGCAGTCCCTATATATAACCCATTTCAACTGGGATGTATGATGTATGATGTCATGGCTCAGGGTGGGTGGGGGGGGGTTAATGGTTCACATACCATGCGTTGTGTTGGAAGACCTGGCGGGGATCTGTCAAGAAACGTGTGCCAAACTGAGGTCGTTTCGCATCCCCATTGCGGGGATCCTGTGTGGGACTGGGACTGGGACCAGCACCAGTAGCACCAGCAGCAGCAGCACCAGCATGGGGCGCCGCCATGTTGGACTGACGCGCCGGAAAGACGCACCGAGGCTGAGCGTAGAGTCACGCGTAAAAAGATGGACATAGACACAGTGAATGGGCTGGAAAAAAAACCGTCAAACTAGTTATATAATACTAATTATATATAATATATCAGCAAATTATCTTTGTGTGTCATTGAAAGTATCCATAATCATTAATCATTTGTGTTTTTAAATTAAATCTGAAGTCGGCGTAATACAGCCTGCATCCGGTAGGGGGCGCCATATTACAATTATCTGCTCACAATTAGGACAATTTTGTTTTGCAAGATATTTCTTTCCACATTGTTTGTATTTTAATTATGTCATGCAGAATCTATTTGTTATGATTTTTTAATTTCAATCAATCAAACCAAATCAAACTTAATTTACATTTCATTTTGATAAAAGCTTTGAATACCTGCCACTTTGGCAAAATGTGCAAAAAACTAAAAAAAAAAACACACACAAAAACAGATGTTTTGCATATCATCAAGGTTTATTCACTGGTATTATTATTTTTTTGTCCAGGTTGACAGAGAAGAGAACAATAATATTGAGAACAAGATGGCGTTCAATGATAGCCACGATAATAAAGCTTGTCTTAAACTAGGGATAGGATTTCTCTTTTATTTTTTTCATATGCACTACAGAAGCCTAAAGGGGCCACAGATGTAATAATAATAAAAATAATAATAATAATAGTGCTCCTCATCATCTTTCAATAGTTTAATATACATTTTACATCTGGGCTTCAGTGTACAGCAAAACAAAATATCAAACGTGAGCGGTAGCCTATACCATTTTTAGAAAGAAATAGAAAAGAGTTAGCATATCAAGCTACTGTAGAGGATATGTGTATTGCTTACGTTCACATCACCACGTCTAAAATAAATGTAAACATTGCACAGGACTGGGAGACCCGTTGGTTGGAAGAGTGAAGAAGGAAATGTGGAGTGGTCTAAAAGTATCAGTGCAATGAGGAGCGCTTTCAAAAATGCAAGCCGGCTTATTATTATTATTTGGCATGAATTAGTTGAGCAAATGACATATTATTCATATATTATGATTATTATTATTATTATTATTATTATTATTATTATTAAACTATTACAAAAGCTGATCAGGATAGGTCCCGATTCCCAAGCTCAACAATAGACCACCTAATTATTGTTTTGCGCTGCTGAATATGAGAAACTAATTAACATAGACATTGTGTCGACACATATTCCCAATACCGGACCGTTTATATATTCAATATAAATATAAAAGGCACATTGTCAGCAGTTGATGGCCTACATAACAACACAGCACACAGTATGGCATGGTGATGCGTCACGGTCTTAACGTTTCATCCCAGGCTCCGGGTTTTAGACCTCATCCTATTAAGGAGCAGATTGTTCTGCCCACTATTTGTTCTACCCATTAGTTGTGTGTGAACGACGCGACCCCAGTTGGACCAGTTAAATATATATATATATATATATATATATATATATATATCTAAGGCCTCGGGGTTCATTATAATTTGCATTTTTTTTTGACAGCAAGTCGTCGACGGTCCCGTAATTACATTTTTCGACAGCAGGTGGAAGTAGGTGGCGACGTAACAGTGTAACACAGGCGCTCCCTGAGAGTTTTAATGCTAATTTCGGAATGATCTGTGAATTGATTTGCCGATATTACATCCGACATGAATATCGAGGCGACGCCAAATTAAAGTTGACTTGAGTTAAGTCTACGTAATAACTCCGGTCGAGTTCAAACCAAGTGGAAACCTTGTTAGTGGCGTTGCTTAATGCTTCTAGCTGCGTCTCATTCACCCAAAAATATTTTGGATATTTTCAAAAGCCCGCATGACATTTAAATTTACATTTACATTTACGGTTACAACAAGTACATCAGTCAGTAGAAAGTAAAAACAACAATACAGCATATCACTGTCGGTACAGCAAGGATGTCAAACATTTTAAAAAAGTGGTCAAAAGTGGTCAAAAGTGGTCAAAAGTGGTCAAAAGTGACCGCTAGTTGCTTTAGCCATCCTGTCTGCTGCACAGCAGGGACCGCCAGGCGGAGGACGGAGGCCGTGCAGAGTCCGGGGAACCGACCCAACGGGTCTCGGCTCTCTTGCTGAAGCTGGTGAGCAACTCTGCTGTCTGCTGACGCGTCGAAACAGAGAAGAGTTTTGTGCATAAAGCGAAATAAAAAGGCTGTTTTTGGACTGCGTGTGTTTGCTTTGGTTTAAAACATGGCCGCCTGTGAGTTCTGGAGAACTACAGAGCGGCCATTCGGCGGCAATCTGCATTGAATTCAATTGATAAACGATCCCCAACAGGCCCCTGTTGGAAACAATTACCGGATCGGACCGGCCCACAGGGGCCGTCATCGCCCCCCCGCCCCCCATCCCCACCCAGGATTTTCTCATCCGCACCCCTCCCATCTGGTGCCCCTTGGTGTCGAACTCGTCCTTGTGGCTCTGTTTCAGTGTTTTGCGGCGGCGCTCAGTTCCCTTTGTACGTGACGTTGGTGAAGGTGGAGGTGGCTCCTTTGTACAAGGGGTTGTTCGCCTGGGGGAGAAAGGGAGAGAAAGGGGGAGAGAGGGGGAGAAAGGGAGAGAGAGAGAGAGAGAGAGAGAGAGAGAGAGAAAAATAAAAACGTGAGTTGAAATAGTGTAGTTGGCTCAAACTCTGATCGTATCCAATGGGTCTGATCCGAGATCAGATGGCGGCATATTGTGTTTTGTTTTTTTTATGCGATGAGTGATACGATATAAGTGCCTTATCACCGGGCGTCTTAATTGGTAGCGGATGAGGTGTCATATCCCCCCCCCCACACACACACACTATGTAAAGCGCTTTGAGTATCTAGAAAAGCGCTATATAAATGCAATCAATTATTCAATTATTATCAATGTGCACATCAGAAAAACAGTGGCTGTCCCGAATGGCATCAGTTGTGCCAAGGTTGCTCTTCCCATGCTGTAAAGTCAACACACTGCTGCACGCAAAGGTGCAGCATGCCAAAATGCAGACTGCAAAGGTGCAGCATGCCAATGAACCTGCAGAATGCAACGGTGCAGCATGCCAAACTGCAGAATGCAAAGGTGCAGCAGGCCAAACTGCAGAATGCAGCATCTTCTAGGAGACGTGCATTTGTACGCATTATGATTAGCTCTTGAGGGATGGTACGGTATACATTATATTTAGCTCTTGAGGGATGGTAAGTTATACATTATGTTTAGCTCTTGAGGGATGGTAAGGTATACATTATGTTTAGCTCTTGAGGTTTTTGAGGAATTTAACAGCACTGGTTTATGAACCAACTAAGAAATACAAATAAAGGTAAATTAATCTGAACCTTACTCTGTGTCATTACTATATGATAATTGAAAAATGACTGCGAGTAGTCAGAGAAAAGTACCGGTAGTCTTCTCCCACTACTCTGTGTGTTTGTAAAACAGCACCGTGACAGTGTTAGAATATATAATGGCATAATGCACAGTTTAATAATAAGAATAAATATTCGATATACATTATGGTTAGCTCTTGAGGGATGGTTAGGTATACATTGTTTAGCTCTTGAAGGATGGTTCGATATACATTATGGTTAGCTCTTGAGGGATGGTTCGATATACATTGTTTAGCTCTTGAGGGATGGTTCGATATACATTGTTTAGCTCTTGAGGGATGGTTCGATATATATTATGTTTAGCTCTTGAGGGATGGTTAGGTATACATTGTTTAGCTCTTGATTGATGGTTAGGTATACAATATGTTTAACTCTTGAGGGATGGTTAGATATACAAATGGTGTGTGGCTGTGGGCAGGGCGAACATTTGGGGGCGTCCTATAAGCCTAGTCATGTGTTTATGTGTTAACCATGGAAATAGTGTGTGTGTGTGTGTGTGTGTGTGTGTGTGTGTGTGTGTGTGTGTGTGTGTGTGTGTGTGTGTGTGTGTGTGTGCATGCGAGCGCCTACATGCATCAACGTACATACACCAAGAAATTGGCTGACCTATGTACAGCAGTCTGTGGGTGTGCACGTGACCACCTCACACACACACACACACACACACACACACACACACACACAGGAAGCCTATGGGGGGCCAGAGTTTGGCTACTCTACAATTAAAGACCAGAGAATGAGTCTAAGAAACAAAACTACAAGCTACAAGGGGAGATGAAAAAAAGAGTGAAAGTATGAACATGAAAGTGAAACGAGAGATATACTCATCACAAGCCAATATAAAAATGTTACAAGGCAAGAATGTTTCTGTTGTGGATTCAATCTGTATTCAGTTTGTGTCCATGGTGTACAGATGGGTAGCAGTCAGCTGTCATCAGTTCATCAACTGTTGCTCATTCTCATTCATATTAAAACATGCAGGAACACTTTCCAAGGGACGTGGAAGTAATCCACCTTTACAAATACAAAAATGCAAACACCTTAATTACTCAACTACAAGAGACTTTTCCACACCTTTAGACATGAATGGTAGCGGAAGACTACTAGACATGACCGTAATCCTAACCTAATGAAGTACAAACTGGAAAACCAGTGGACTTGGAGAGCAAAAAAAAGCAATACCAATATACCAATACCATCAGTAGTTCACCCATCTACGCCATGGTCTTTTTTAGGCTGATAAGTCGATTGACGATCACGCCAGCTCTGTGTTCGTCAATTGACTTATCAGCCTAAAAAAAACATGGCGTCGACGGGTGAACTACTGAAGGTATTATGTGTATAAAATATGCTTTTTAATAAACTATCTGTACACTTACGAAGTTGTCAATGCCTCGTTTTATATGTTATGACCCTCATTATACTACCAAAGAAGTGTCAGGCTATTTCAAGCCAAAACAATTTATTTTTTACCAGGTGAGATGCCCTTAACAATCAAACGTATAGCAGTTTGGTAGAATCGTCTAAAAACAGCTAACTTAGCTTTGCGTCGTATAGGCTATGTTTTGCTCTCCATGGAACGTTCAATCTCGTTATCATACTAGACATATCCCACAACCATTTTACACCAGAGTTCTCCTTTAACATAATATTTTTTTCCTTTTCCTAACTCTACTTTGTCACAAAACAGTACAGTGCATTCTAAAAGATCATTATCAAACTGAGTAACTCGCAAAAGACATGTTTATGGTGCTACGCATGATAGACTGTTTCAATTTTAGATTAGCACATACCTTTGAAACAGATTACAGGGAATCTTGTGGGAATCCTTGTGGCTCCATCAATGGTACAGAACCAGAGGATTTTATGTTTGCCCTCCCAGGGTTGGAATCAACTACCTCAAAGACATTTGCTGTCCGAGTTAAAAGAAATCTCCCTAATAAATTGTAGCCTAATATTAAGTCAAATCATAGCACACTAAGGTTCTGGCACTATCTAAAAAGCATAAACACAAGTAAATATTATTGAAATCGCAATATCCAAATCGCGGGAGCTGCAATTTTTTGACACGGGTAACATTTGTAAATGTAAAATCACCATTTTGAAATAAGTACTGTAGTGCTACAGAGATGCCCTGGCCTACAATTTATTTTCGTTAGATGTAAGAAACCATGTTTGTTTGGTACAGCCCCCAACAAATGTCACATCATGATTTGTATTCTGATTAGTTTTTCAGTGAAAATAAAAATTGTGATGCAAAAATTATCATTCCAACTAATAGTGAATCATATCGCAATCACATTATCTGTCAAAATAAATGCAATATGATTTTTATACCATATCGTTCAGCCCTAATCTATAGTATTGACATTGAAATCATTCAGAGACCTATATGGACCTATCTATTAATATTAAAGGAAGCCCCTATTTATCGCAGCTGGTTCTTTGGAGAACTCTACTCTTAAATAGCATTATTAGCATCAACAATAATTAATTAATAATAGATTTATTTTTATTTCCATTTTACCCTGATTCATACATTTCATGAGAAAACATATGCATACTTGTTATGATGAACATAGCGTGCAATATGGTATATTCTATGAAAAAGCAGATATAGTATAAATGAGTTGTTGATTAATAGCTTTGAAGAAGATGTTAGAAAGAGGCCCGCCTTGTTGTTACACCATGCTAACAAACCTGTGTTGTAGTAGACCAACAATCAAGATAACAACTTTAATTGATTTAGATACTAAAACCGATCTGAAGGTCAGGTCATACATTGATAAAATCCAAAAGCTTAGTTGGTTGAGTTCCAAATGAAACCTTCATCCTTCTTAATCTTCTACCCGTTCTGTATTTTCTCTGTGGTTTCTTTCCTTGCATTTCTTCTTTGTTTGTTTTCCATGGAAACATGTCTGCTTATCGTCTCCTGTGTTGGCCTCAGTATGAACGGATGGTAAACATGGCCGGCTGCATATGAGACATGGATTTCATTTGTGAAGAGCTGGTTGTGCCTTTTCACATTGAACTGTCGCATAATGGATATAAAGTAGCATAGACAAACAATAACCATCCATACATCATTTCCTCTCCCTTTCTCTCTTTTTTTGTTTATTTATATTTCAGGGGCAAGAGGATACATCGGTTAACAGAGGCTTGTTTTTTGTTTATATTATCCAGTAAATGCTAACTGGTCAGTCTTAGTATTTCTGGGTCATATAGGAATTCTTTTGAATCATGGTATTGTGTGAAAATTTGGCAACACTTCTAAGATTTTCCTCCATTCACAGAGCTTGCAAAGCAAATCAAATTTCCATTATGTGTACACAGAGAAGGCTCCTGAGCATATCAAGGTTTAAAAAAAGCTAATTCCCCTATGATAATAAAATGGTCCAGGGTTTCCAAAAGCAGTGTAAAGGCTAAGTGCAGCACCTTCGCTGAATATCAGACAGTACTCTCTACAATAAAACACGCTACAATAAAAACATTTCTAAAAAAAAGTCTGTGACTGTAGACAACTTTTCCCACCCTAGCGTTTCAAAGTGGTATTATTTTTGCCCCACTGTTGCAAAGACAAACCGGATCGCTTTCCATTTCCTCAAAGCCTAGCAACCACAAACAACACAAGACGTCTGGAAATAACGATCAACACTTTGGAAATAATAAAGAAAGAAGCATGTTCACTAAGGAGGTAAAGTGAAAATGGGCTCATTTTATTTGTGAACAGGCAGAGGCTATTGTAATGATGTGCCTGGCGAGTCGCGACATGAGGTTTATTCAGGTAGTATACTCATTGCAGAAACGTAACATACGCAGATATAAGTAGTGTCATCAGATTGGCTTTACTTCGGTTGTTCCGCCGTCCGCCATTTCCACTACTGGGGATAGCTAATGGGGATAGCTACTGATAGCTACTGGGTAAACAAAAGTGATATTCCCCCTGGTTTGGTTGCACGCACAATGGTTGACGCGTTTTCTTTGTGCAGTAAATGGAGCCTGAATTTTTCCCCGGAGATCGTACCCAGTGGCAGACAGAGCTGCATAGTGAAAGCGAGGCTTATAGTGAAGCTAAGGGAACCAATCTAAACGCTGATGGTGTCATTATTCTGTAGCCATTACACTGTGTAATCAACATTTACTTCATATTGATACAAAGTAAGTAAGTAAGTAAAAAAGTTGTCTACAGGACCTTTAAAACATATGTGACATACCGAAATAAATACAAATAGTGTTGCCGCTTGTGTTCTCTACTCAGCTAATTGCACTGCACTGCCTCATATAACTGATAAAGGAAGATAGGAACATTAATCTTGGCCACAGCAGTCCTACTATGTTATAGCAGAACTTCTGGGGGGAGACGGCGCAGAGCCTGGGCTGGAAACCAACAACTGCAAGGGGTGGAGTTACGCCCTGTTTCCTGTTTCAGTATGGAGATAGTCTAGCAAAGAGAAACTTTCATAAGTGGATATTAATACATGCATTTCTCCAGTGGTCAGTCTACACAATATTGATTTAAAACCTTTACAACAGGGATGTTTTAGCTTGTCGTCCCACTGGGAAAAGTTTACTAGTGCTGGCCAAGTTTGTGTTCGTTGGTTGCCAATTACGCCCTTACAGATCCCCGCCTCCAGCAATATGATTGGGTGAAACAAATATGAAGCGACGGAAAGTGATTTTTAGAAGTGCAGGGGCCAAAATGTAAATGTCCTTCCTCTTTTGTCAGCCTCACTATTTAAAGCACTGAGTTATTTGTTTCGCTGTATTGATTTTAATAGAATCGCCTACATTTCAAGTGGATCTCTCCATATTGTCATTGTCAAAGTAAGGCTAAATCAATGTTTAATGTCTCTTCTACACAGTAAATTACTGTAGAATAGATCACATCCTGCCTTCATCTTCATACATGACTAGTCTTTCTGTTAAAGCTACCCTGGTAAGTGTAGTACAAGGGTTCAGATCTATAGGCCTTATCTTATATGGTTGTTTCCCTGTAGTCAATTGATAAAAAATATTCACCTCCATGGACGATGGGCTCTCCGTATTTTCTCAACAAGTAAATCAACCTGTAATAGCAAACTTTTGTCATCTGAATTCTGTGTGCATTTATATTCATCAGGTCGCTGATCAAGGTAGGGATTCGAGAGAGAAAATAAGAAAATATGGGCAAGAATAAACCGAATGAACAATTTAATTTCAAAACATTGAATTTGGGGAAAGTGGTAGGCTACGTAAACCGTAACCTATAACGTTAGACAGTAAGGCTATTGTTTTGCAAATACCGGTACTTAAACTACAATGTCCATCCCTCCGTGTCTGCATCTGGTCGGCATACTATGTGTTCAAGTCCCACATAAAAAGTTTAACTCTAAAGCTTGAAATGATGTCTCTGGGCCAGCCCTTCAGGTGACCAGCACTGCAAGCCCGTAAGTATTGCAATAAAGGGGCATTCGTGGTGAAACGGAGGTTCGCAACTCAAAAACACGTGGGAGAAGGAGGGAGAAGTGTGGGTGGGTGGGGGGGGCGGGGGAGTGGCCCCCTGGCGCCCCTAGTTCCGGCGCCCCTGCTATAGTAACATTCACACTCGTTCCCTTTTGACCGCACACTGGTCATTGTTTAAAGTCTGATTAGCAACTTGAGACGTGTGAATGGAGTTGGAGTTGAGAGACGACGTCTGTGACGACATTTCATCTTAGCTCTAATAAAGGATATCTGCATGTGAATGCAGATATCCTCATAATGCAGCTAATAAAATGCTAAATCGTCGTCAGACGATAGCTGATGGGTTCCAAGATGGCATTTCAGCCGATGCGTTCCACTTCTTTTGCTCTCCACATGGACGGTTTACCCGGAAAACCGACCCCAAAACCTTGTCCCCCCCCTACAGTTTCAGATATCTGTTTATAGAGATTAGTGTAGTCATGCTGTAAGCTTTTCTTCTGTTTTTCATTTACTTGGACGCTGTGGTCCCTCACATGTGCTGCTTATACACTGGGAACACAAACAACGCACTCATGGAGGACTTTTAAACGAAGGCAGCCAGAACCAGAAATGGAGCAAGTAGAATCACAAATACACATGTAGGCACTTTGTACACCATGTGGGCCTGTGGGCACATGCGTGACTTTGAGTGTGTGTGTGTGTGTGTGTGTGTGTGTGTGTGTGTGTGTGTGTGTGTGTGTGTGTGTGTGTGTGTGTGTGT
>JAOPJI010060907.1:0-12209 GCA_027122695.1 Merluccius productus
TTAACCCACCCGGTCTCCTCACTAGCAGTTTGTGTATGGAGCCAGGGGTGCGTTCGGATTACGCAGTTTATTCAATCCATTCATAGTAACGTACCACATGTAACGTTCAGTAACGATAACGGCGTTGTAATGACGGAAACAGTAATTTGTTAGATAAAAAATAACGGCGTTACATGCCGTTCTTTTAAACAGCGTTATTCCAAACACTGGTCGGGAGCGATAACAGTTTTTGACCACGAAAACGAACACAAACGCAAACGCAAACGCGAACATGAACACAAACTCGAAGACGAACGAGAACGAATTATATACAAAGATACACGCTTTAATAGCACCTTTTTGTTTGCATTTACATTGACACGCATACACTGTAGGATAATAGTTTTCATTATTATTAGAAGGAAAAGAGATCCTATTTTCGTTGTGATTCATATTTTGTTTGATTGAACTTGAATGTGCGTCTGAAACCACCCTCGCCTGGGCTCGCGCGGCACTTTGAAAGACGTAAGACGAGCTGCCGAAACAACAACCGATTCAAAAGTTCCTGCAAACAACAAAAAGTATGAAACAAGTCAAAGTTGAAGAGTACTTGGTAGACAAATAATTGTTTTTAACTTCTGTCAGATCACAGATGAGAAGCAAAGGAAAGGGAGGTTATACTGACAAGTCTACAGACTGAAGAAAGTAAGCCAGAAACTCAAACAAGACATATCCAGGTATAATGAGGACTCAGAAACATTGTAAGACAGTCTGTCTCCTGTGTGTTTTAGTTTTGTTTCCATTTCTCATAACAGGAATCATGAGTGATTTTAGAGTTTCCACACTTTATATAAATGGAGCCAGAGATGTGAGGAAGAGAGCAAATCTGTTTGGATTTGTTAGACAAAAGAGCTTTAATGTGATGCTGGTTCAGGAAACGCACAGTGACTTTTTGAATGAGACTGACTGGAGGAGGGAATGGGATGGGGAGGTTGTTTTAAGCCACTTAAGCAGAACCAGTGGAGGAGTGGCCCTCCCCTTCTCCAAAATCTTTCTGCCAAAGTCTCATGTGGTGGAAGAAATAGTGAGCTTTTTACTATTGTTTTTATAAATGTATATGCTCCCGACATGATTTTCCAGAGTTCAGTTTTTAAATTAACTCTGAAGTGTTGTTTTAAGTCAGTGTGGGCCTGAAGAGTTTTTATTTCTCTGAGGAGATTTTAACTGTAAAGAGAAAGATCAGATGGACAGAAATCACATCAAACCCCATGCTGCTTCAAAACAAAACAGCTCTCATCTCAGTTTAAATGAGAGAAATGCATGATAAACAGACAGTACTGTACCTTTGGGTCCAGAGCAGAGACAATTATTTCTCTATGGCCAGATTAGACAGATTGTATTGTTTTAAGCATCATTTTAGTATTTTTGAAGGGTGCAGAATACTGCCTGTGGGGTTTTCAGATCATTCCATGGTGTCCTGTAATGTGTTGATTGCAAATGTTAAACACAAGTCTGCATATTGGGAATTTAGCACTGTTTTGTTATTAGATGCATATTTTAGAGACTGATATTTTTTGGAACGTTTTTAGAATTAGGAAAGGAGATTTTACATTGTTGAAACAGTGGTGGGATTGTGGGAAAGTGGAGCTCAAGCAGTTGTGTCAACAGTACGCTTTCAATGTCCCTTGTAACATCACCAAATATGAGAGATCTGGAGATTGAAATAGTGTATCTGCAGAGGTCTGCAGGCTCCACAGGAAATCGAGGCTGCATTGAAGACCTCAAATCCATAAAAGCCATATTGGTAGACCTGCTGGGCTCTAAAACACAGGGAGTGCTGGTTCGGTCTCGCTTTCAGAGTGCTGCTCTGATGGACTCACCGTCACAGAACGGGCAGAGCAGATTCATCCACACTCTGCACTCGGACACAGGACAGATACTGACTTAAGCCAGTGAGATCCAGCAGAGGGCTGTGGATTGACTCCTTCTGCAATGGGCTGCCCAGAGTCTCGGAAGAGACCAACAAAGAGGTGGAGGGTCCTCTGACTGCAAAGCATGCAGGGGGGGAAGGCCCCTGGGATCGATGGACTCCCACCAGAGCTTTTATAAAGCGTTTTGGACTGAAATGAGAGATGTTTTAGAAGTCTTCACTGAAAGTTTTAATGACTCGTCTCTGCCTCCGAGCTGTAGGAGAGCAGTTCTGATTCTGTTGCCAAAAAGGGGCGACCTTCAGGACAGAAAGAACTGGAGGCCGGTCTCTCTGATATGTACGGATTATAAGCTGCTGTCCAAAGTCCTGGCTAATAGACTGAATGGTGATGGATCAGGTCATCCACTGAACTCAAACATATTGTGTGCCCGGCAGGTCCATTGTTGACAATGTGTCTGTTGCGTTCTTTAGGATTGGACCCCAAAGCAGAGACACACACACACTGGTGAGTGGAAACTGAAAAATACCATAACAGTACCCCCCCCCCCTCAAGGGACACCTCCTGCGGCCTACCAGGTTTGTCCGGGTACCTGTTATAAAAGTCTCTAATGAGCTCAGGGTCCAAAATAAGGGAGCGAGAAACCCATGAACGCTTCTCTGGCCCTTACCCCTCCCAATCCACCAAGAATTGGAAACCTCGACCTCGCCTCCGTACATCCAACAGCTGCCGAACAAAAAATGCAGGGTGATCATCAATGATCCGGGGGGGTGGAGGGGGTTCGGCCGGAGGGCACAGAAGGCTGGTGGAGACAGGCTTGAGGAGTGACACATGAAAAGATGGGTGGATATTGAGGGATGGAGGCAGCTTAAGCCTCACCGCATTGGGGTTAATGATACGGTCAATGATGTAAGGACTGATGTACCTGGGAGTAAGCTTTCAGGACTCAGTTCTGAGAGGAAGATCATGGAGCATGCATGCACAGATTTGGAAAAACAGTCAACAACAGTTAAAATGGTGTTACCTTCTGAAGGTAGCAGGCCTGTGACAAAGTCTGCCGCTATATGAGACCAGGGCCGGTGGGGGATAGGAAGGGGGCGAAGGAGACCAGCAGGAGCACGAGGAGGAGTGTCCAGTGAGCACAGGGGATCGGACAGGCGGAGGCACAAACAGCCAGTTGGGTGGGGCACCCTCGGGCTGGATTGTCCTCAATGGCCTCCAGGACCAGCTGCTCGATCTCCCACCTGGCTGCTCCCACCACACAGGAGGAGAAATTGGCAAACCCCAGAAATCTTTGTAACTGCTTTGTGGTGGGAGTAGGCCATTCTACCACTGCCTTAATCTTGGCAGGGTCAGACTTGATCAGCCCCTTCTCCACCACAAAACCCAGAAAGCTAAAAAATGACACATGAAATTCACACTTCTCCGCTTTCACAAAGAGTCTCTTCTCTATAAGTCTCTGGAGAACAAGTTTAACATGTTGAATGTGTTCCTCCAGAGTACAAGAAAAAATCAAAATGTCATTGAGGTAAACAAAAGCAAACCTGTTGAGCATATCACGCAGAACATCATTAATGAGACACTGAAAGACGGCAGGTGCATTGGTTAATCCAAATGGCATAACTAGATATTCAAAATGTCCCAGAGGAGTGTTGAACCCAGTTTTCCACTCATCCCCTTCCTTAATTCTCACCAGGTGGTAAGTGTTGCGCAGGTCCAACTTGAATAAGATGGTGGCCTGGTGGAGGGGAGCAAAAGCAGAGTCCATGAGAGGAAGGGGGTACTTGTTCTTGGTGATTATGTAATTTAAGCCCCTGAAGTCAATGCAGGGACGTAGAGTCTTGTCCTTCTTTTCAACAAAAAAGAATCCCGCCCCCATGGGCGAGGAGGATGGACAAATAAGACCAGCTGCCAGTGACTCAGAAATATAGGTCTCCATAGCCTCCCTTTCAGGCCTGGAGAGGTTATAAGGTTTGCTGGTCAGATAGGGGGCACCAGGGAGCAGGTCAATACTACAATCATAAGGCCTGTGAGGTGGTAGGGACAAAGCGCGGTCCTTGTTAAAGACCTCCTGGAGGTCATGATATTCTAGAGGGACGGAAGTAAAATCTACAGGTTTGGGGAGAACAGGCGGAGTGGAAATGGTGGTAGGGATGGCCGAGTGGGACAGTGGGAGTGACAATGCAGACTCCAATTGGAGAAAGATAGTGTAGACCAGTCAATGTGTGGGTTGTGGAGCTTGAGCCAGGGGAGACCTAAAACTAAGGGTGAGGACGGTGAGCGAATAAGGTAAAAGGAGATTGTCTCATGATGATTTCCGGAAAGTTGCAGGGACACTGGGACAGTACGGAGAGTAACACGGGACAAAAGTCGACCATCAAGGGCAAAAACATCCTTGGGTTCTAGAAGTGGCTCTGTGGGAAGGTCAAACTGGGTGAGTCAACCAGAGTCAATGAAATTGTCATCAGAGCCAGAGTCCACTATGATAGGGAGAGGAATGTTCATTTGAGTCCAGGAGACAGTACCTTGAAGCTGGATGCGATTGGAGGGGGAAGGACAAACAGAAGTATGGCTCACCAGCACCCCCCTTGCGGCTGATGAGCCAACTCTTTTGGCCGTTCGGGACAGTTATCGAGGACGTGACCATCTTGACCACAGTGAAGGCAGAGTGTCAGGCGGAAGCGGCATTGGCGTTCAGCTGTAGTGAGCCTCATCCTCCCCAACTCCATTGCTGGAGGAAGATGAGGCAGCCGGATGAGAAACAATAGCGGAGGGTGGATCAGGGTGCAGAGGTAACTTGGACTGAAGGGGAGGGGCCCTCTGTCTGTGTCTCTCACAGAGGCGGTTATCAAGACGAAGGGCCAAGGAAATTAATTCCTCTAACGAAGAGGTCTCATCCCGAGCAGCTAGCTCGTCCTTAAGCTCCTCACTAAGCCCACGCAGATAAACCTCCTGTAAGGCCCTTTCCTCCCACCCACTCAGCTGCGAGAATGCGGAAGTCAATGGAGTAAGCCGCAACAGAACGAGATCCCTGACATAAGGAGAGAAGTCTATTACCGGCTTCCTTGCTCTGAAATGGGTGGTCAAAAACTCTATGGAACTCATTACAGAAAAAATGGCCAAGCGTTAGCCATGGCCACAGCCAATGCAGACGCCTTCCCGGATAGTAAACTGCTAGTAAAAGCTATTTTAGACTTGTCTGTGGAGTACGTTAACGGCTGCTGGTCAAACACTAGTGAACACTTATGGAGGAACTGACTGCATGACCCTAACTCTACTGAATACCTGTCTGGAGTGGGGATGAAGGGCTCACAAGGATGACTAGGCAGGGTAGGAGAAGCAGCTGGAGCAGGAGAAGGAAGAGGAGGACCCGGAGTCGGAGCTGTCAGCGTGGAAAGTTGAGTGGAGACCTGGTGCAGATGGTTGTCAAGCTGGGTCAGACCGGAGGTCAAGTGGAGCAGTTTGTCCATAATCTCCTTTAGGGCATTGTCCTCTTGTCCAATACGAGCTCCTTGAGCAGTGAGGGCTTGTTTAACCCTCTCAATCTCTGCGGGGTCCATACTTAGCAGGCCAGATTATTCTGTTGCATTCTTTAGGATTGGACCGCAAAGCAGAGACACACGCACACACTGGTGAGTGGAAACTGAAAAATACTTGTAATTTACACAAACCAAAAAACAAACAAGGCAGGCTAATGAGGCAGGAAGCAGGCTGGCAGGAGGATGTCTTCAGAAGTGAAGCGCAGGTGAACAACATGCAGAGTGAGAGCATGGAATAATCTGGCCACGAGCAGGAACGAAGACCAGGCTTAAGAAGTGGAGGAAATTGGCTGAGTGAAAACAGGTGTGCCTCTGCTGCCACCGGGAGGAGCCAGCCACACCCCCTGTCACACACAAGGAAAACAGAAATGGGAGGGGGAACAGAGAGAGCACAAAAAGAAAACACACAACAACCAAGACAAACTAAACTGAACCATAACAGTGTCACTGATTCGACATCTTTTGGAAGTCTCTGTTTTTTTGGGTTTTGATGCTGGGCTGGTTTCTTTAGACCAGGAAAAGGTGTTTAACCGGGTTGAGCACTGTTACCTTTGGAACGTTTTAAGATTAAGGTTCTGTACGAGGACATTGAATGTGTACTAAATATGAATGGTTGTTTGTGTAAACCTTTTAAAGTAACTCAGGGTATAAGACAGGGCTGTTCAATGTCCGGTATGCTCTATACAATTTCTATTGAGCCAATGTTGCAAAATGTTCTTTTATTGATGGTCTGGTTTTACCTGATCTTAGCACGTTTTATCTTATCTGCATGTGCAGATGATATTATTGTTATTGTCAGAAATCAGGAAGAGGTGAGGAAATTAGGAAAACTTGTTGAAACCTTTGGGAAGGTTTCAACTCTCTCAGTTGCCAGGAGGGTTAAGCTGGAGGAGGGGAGGCTTAAAGTACCTGGGAGTTTATCTAGGAGATGATCAGATGGTAGAGAAGAACTAGGAGGGAGTGGTGGAAAAGGTTGAGGGGAGGGTGGCCAAGTGGATGTGGTTGTTATCCCACAGAAGAAGAGTCCTGGTCATAAATAAATTGATAGCATCAACTCTCTGGCACAGGTTAAAATGTATGGAGCCCCCTGCTGGTCTACTACAAAAAGTGCAGTCCATTATGGTAATTTTTATGGGACAACTTGCACTGGGTTCCACAGAGTGTACTTTACCTGCCGAAGGAAGAGGGGGGGGGGCAGGGTTGGTGCACCTGGAGAGCAGAGCAGCAGCTTTTAGGTTACAGTTTATCCAGTGTTATCTCACAGGTAATGGGCACCATTTTAAGGGGAGTAGCAGGTTTTGGTTTTGATGCATCTTTGTTTTTAATGAACTGTAGTTTTATACATGTATTTGACTTGACTCCATTTTATCAGGGACTTTTTAGAGCATTAACTCCTTTTAAATGGGACAGACTGGAGCCTACAGCTTCACTGTTTTGGCTCCTGGAGGAGCCTCTAATACACGGGGCCTGGCTGGATGTTCAGACCGGGTCTCACCCAGCATTTGCGTTCAGCCGGGACAGTGAAGCTGAGACACATAGTGGATGCAGTGGGTCCAGGACTTCACAACACAGAGGCAGTGGCTTCTCTACTGAGTCTGATGTCAAGTTGTCATACCAGAGACATTTTAAACACATGGACGAAAAGGCTGAGTAGTGAGGAACGGGAGATGCTATAGGACTATTTTATTGGAACAGAAACTCCTGATGAAGGAGATCCTTTTCCTGAACTGGGTCTTAAAGTAGACCAAACTGGACTGATGAGACCATTGCAGGTCAATAAAACTGTTGAATCTGAAGACCTGTACATGTTAAATGGGAAAGCTATGCATAAATACTGTGTCCAAGCTTTAAACAAGAGAAAGCGGTGTTGAGAGAGAGAGACACTGTGTTGAGAGAGAGAGAGAGAGAGAGAGAGAGAGAGAGAGATTAAACATGCAGGATGACTGTAAACCAGTATGGATGGTGTTTTATAACTGCCATTAAACAAGAGGTCAGGTGATCCATAATAGAGAATCCTACACAGAGCGCTGGCTGTCAATACCTTCGTTTCCAAGATAAATTCCACGGTGTCCATTCTGGAATGTGAAAGACTTGAAGTCCTGTTGGAAACCTTGAATATTGTGTTTTTAAACTGTAGTGAGAGTTGGTCTGAAACTGCTTTTATTCTTGGTGCTGGCTACAAAAAAGAAAATGCAAAGAAGTGGCACCTGTTGAACTTCGTAGTGGGACAGATTTAGATTCTATTCACTCATGAATAATGTCTCTCTCTCTCTGTCTCTGTTTCTCTATGTCTCTCGCCCTAGGCCCGGGGCAGCTCTGAGTCCCAGCCAGCTGAGCTGCAGGCCCCAGCTCAAACCGGGGACTTTCCTACTACTGAAGCCCATATCGAGCTCTCTCCTCTGGCCATCGCTGATGAGGAGCTCTCCTTCACTGAGGTCCACTCCCAGCTCGCCCCCGGAGGAGCTGAGGAGAGAGAGGAGGAGGAGAAGGAGGAGCAGATCTCGGGGTGTGTAGAGGGGGAGGCGTCTATGGTGTCAGAAGGAGTGAGTGAGGAGTACTCCCTCTCTGCTACGCTCCCCCAGGAGGCACACAGCCCCCCGTCTGCCTGGGGGGAGGAGGAGGAGGAGGAGGAGGAGAAGGAGAAGGAGGAGGAGGAGGAGAAGGGAGAGGAGAAGGGAGAGTAAACAACAGAGCAGAGAAGGGGAGAGGGGAAAGGAGAGAGGGGAAAAGAGAGAGGGGGAGGAGAGGAGAGAGGAATGGAGATGAGGAAAGGAGAGAAAGAAGAGGAACGGTTAAATATTAATTCACTTACTAACTCACTCACAACAGCTTTAAACATATAATCCTTCTGCCAATTTTTATAAATATAAACACAGACATACACACACATGCACTCGTGCACACATACACACCGCCTAGCATTGTGTGTTCAGGATGCTCGTGTCAGGACCCTTGACCTCGCTGACAGTGTGACCTGTGAAGGGTGATCGCCATGGTAACCAGTACACCTGCAGCCGCATCACCCACCATGACTCTGTGCCAAAGATGCTGTTCTCTGTTCTTGATATTCACAAGCAGACTAATAAAGTTTATACACACACAAACGTCTACTTCTGTCTCATGAATACAAACTGTTGCACACAGGAAACGACTAAATACCACAGAGTTAGGAAGTATGAACTGAATGTAACTCTAGATACCACAGAGTTAGGAAGTATGAACTGAATGTAACTAAATACCACAGAGTTAGGAAGTATGAACTGAATGTAACTCTAAATACCACGGAGTTCGATCATATGAACTAGATGTAACTCTAAATACCATAGTTAGGAAGTATGAACTGAATGTAACTAAATACCACAGAGTTAGGAAGTATGAAATGAATGTAACTCGAAATACCTCAGAGTTAGGAAGTATGAACTGAATGTAACTCGAAATCCTTCAGGACAAGACACACCTGTGCTCCCTGCAGGCCGCAAAACAACCTACTTTTTCCCCCACATTTACTCAATAAAGACATACCACACACACGCACATGCACACACAGTCCCAGTCCCATTACACTAGGTTGTGCAACAGTGAAGGTTTTATGAGACATTGGCTATCTGCAGTATATGTCAACCTATACACCCAATGTATAACAGTGGAGAAGGGGCAGGGGTGGGGTGTCAGTGGAGAGATGTTCTCAGTCCTCAGTCATTAAAATAAAAAATTTCTGATGAATAAGAGTGGGGGGTGGGCTGTATCTATCATCTATATATCCATATGTCATCTATAGACCACCATCTTCATAGTCTTTTGAACAAGCATATCTCCCGACCCCTTTGACCTACAGTCATGAAACTTTGTAAACGTATCTCCTGATGATGAACAAATTTGCTTCCGCCTGGAAAAGAAATCTGCCATTTTGAATTTTGTGAAAAACACTGAAATCCCTAAGGATCCTAGGTTTTTAGACTTGGGTGCAGAACCTTTGGTACATACCATCTGCTGCCCAATGTCTTTCATTTGATGATAAAGAAAGTCTGCAGATTAAAAAACAAAGCCACTAGGAGCCAATGAAAACGGAAAGGGTGTGGTTTAAAAAGGCTATATTATACATAATTGCTTATATCAACATCAAGATGGACTCTGATGAGTCCAATATAAAAGTTGTTCAGGACAAAATTCTGAAGAAGACATCGTTTGTGTCAATCGGGCCATGGCATCACAATGGGAGTGGCTTGTGACAAAAATTACCACAGTTCCTAGCCGGAATGACCAATTTGAGCGGAACCAGTTTTGGGACATTTGGTGGAGAAGGTTCTAATTGCTCAAGTAAGATGAAGTTGTTGGACTAAACAATATGGCCGCCAGAGGCCCAAATTGGTCCAATCAGATTTAAGGAGCCAAAAGGTGGGGTTATCTTGGGCCAAATGTCATCTTATTGTATAACTTATTGTACTTAAAGAAACATGCGTCAAGATTAATCATTCCAAAGTTCACCCAGATCTGTCCATAGGGGGGCGCTACAGCGATTGATTGAAAACCAGAATTTCGAACAAGCGCAACTCCTGACCGCTTTTACGGTCATGAAACTTTGTACGCTTATCATCGGACCAAAGCTGAGGTTATTCCATTATTAGCAACCCTATAAAAACGAAGAGGGTCGCAATGGTCTTGCATTAGGCTTGGCCCCTGATAAATGCTGCTTGCAGCTTTAGTTATTAGTATTGTTTTTTAGCATTATTATTTTGCCACTTGCCTGCACTGAGATGTTTAATCAGAGCATGGCCATGGGAAGAGTGACGAGACAAAATGCAGTACAGTGCATTTTTCTTGCCTTCTCCAGTGAAGGAAAGTGACACTCACAAGCTGTGGAGGAACATCGAGCCTCATCTGAAGAAGGCCATGCAGACGGTGTATCTCCGAGAAGTTTCCAGGTCCGTCTTCTCTTTTACGTCACAGAACTCTTTCTCCATCTCCATCGCATTTGCCCCATCTGTTTTCTACTTGCATAGACATCAGCAGACGCTTCTTTATCCAGAAAACACTTGATGTACTTTATTAATTCCCAGGCGGGAACATTTGGGATTCTTCCAAGTGATTCTGAGAACAATCAAAGCAAACAATCGATATTGGAGCAAGTAGATGTTTAAGTGCTGCATGACCAAGTTTCCAAGCTTGTTCTTATGATGAAAAATACCGGAAAGGTGATTTGTAGTAGCAAGGGTTGAACTTCTACTAGTAAGAGTTGAACAGTTAGTTATTGACCTCTACTAATAAGGGTTGAACTTCTACTGGTAGCGGTTGACTCTACTGGTAAGGTTTGGACCTCTACTGGTAAGGGTTGGACCTCTACTGGTAAGGATTGGACCTCTACTGGTAAGGGTTGGACCTCTACTGGTAAGGGTTTAACTTCTACTGGTAGCGGTTGACTCTACTGGTAAGGTTTGGACCTTTTACTAGTAAGTGTTGGACCTCTACTGGTTGGGGTTGAACTTCTACTGGTAGCTGTTGACCTCTACTGGTAAGGGTAGGACCTCTACTGGTTAGGGTTGAACTTCTACTGGTAGCTGTTGACCTCTACTGGTAAGGTTTGAACTTTTACTGATAGCGGTTGACTCTACTGGTAAGGTTTGGATCTCTACTGGTAAGTGTTGGACCTCTACTGGTTAGGATTGAACGTCTACTGGTAGCTGTTGGCCTCTACTGGTAAGGGTTGGACCTCTACTGGGAAGTGTTGGACCTCTACTGGTTGGGGTTGAACGTCTACTGGTAGCTGTTGACCTCTACTGGTAAGTGTTGGACCTCTACTGGTTAGGGTTGAATGTCTACTGGTAGCTGTTGACCTCTACTGGTAACGGTTGGACCTCTACTGTAAGGCTTGAATTTCTACTGGTAGCTGTTGACCTCTACTGGTAATGGTTGGACGGTCCAACCATTACCAGAAGAGGTCCAACTTGGACCTCTACTGGTAAGGGGAGGGGATCTCTACTGGTAGCCGTTGACCTCTACTGGTAAGGGTTGAACTTTGACTGGTAGCGGTTGACTCTACTGGTAAGGGTTGAATTTTTACTGGTAGCTGTTGACCTCTACTGGTAATAGTTGGACCTCTACTGTTAACGCTTGAACTTCTACTGGTAGCGGTTGACTCTACTGGTAAGGGTTGGATCTCTACTGGTAAAGGGGGGATCTCTACTGGTAGACGTCGACCTCTACTGGAAGCAAACAAAACTGTTGGTTGTTGTACCACAACAGCTTTGTGGCTACTTTTTTGGATGTATTTATTTTCTCACACTTTTATTGTCACCTCTCCTCTGTATAGTGTTCAGTGGGAAGAGCTGCAGATGGAAGAGAAGGAGAGCGGTGCTTTGAAAGGTATCCCGTCTTGTCTGCTTTACAACCAAATTCACACACTGGATCAATCTATGGGAACTAACCAATCAATGGGACTGATCCAGGGTATTTCATTTGTGGTTGACAGCATGGCAAAGAAAACAAAAAACATTACAACAAATTCTGCCACTTTTGGAACAGTCAAGATCCGAACATTCTCTTTTTTTGTCTTTTTATACTTTTAGGAAGCTATTGTATTAATAGTTTTACGTATAACTAAGTTGTGTTTTGTACTTCAGGACTGTCTGCCCACGCGCATGTAGAGCTGCCATACTACTCCAAGTTCCTGCTTATCGCTGCGTATCTAGCATCCTACAACCCGGCACGCACTGACCGGCGCTTCTTCCTCAAGGTACCGCACACACCTACTGATTTATTTATATAG
>JAOPJI010060950.1:0-12199 GCA_027122695.1 Merluccius productus
TTGTGTATTATAAGTTTTGAATATATTTAAGCGCTATTGAATAAGTTTCTGCTTTCATTTTTAAAATCAACCGACTAGTTGAAAAATTAATTGTAACTGGGCAACGCCAGTGATTTCGCGCTAGTTCTTACTAACCCTTTTAGTGTGCGCGCGCGTTGGCGAATTTTCCTTTTGGCATTTTTCTGGCGGTTTAGTTAGTTATTTTCTCGATAATTACAAATAGTTTACGAAATTACTAACTTTAAAAATTCGGGGTTTGGCGCAAACGCCGGTATTATGACACATGAAAACAACCACTTCGTCGTAAAACCCCCATTGAAGTGTACGTGTTATCGTGTGCAACTATGATAAAATGCTTTAATTAGTGGATAGCGAGTTAACCACCTAATTACTACCGACAAACGCATTCAAAACAAACTAGAAAACACACGCTCATTGATATCTGGTTAAATTCAGGGCCGAAGAAAGAACATATCAAATAAGAATTATAGATGGGGTTGACAGAATTGGACGCCTCAAAGAATGGCACACACACACACACAATTTCATGCTGACTCAGGCAATGTTGAGTTCTTCAAGTAGAGTTGTGAGCTCGAGTTTCTTCTCCTCGAGGCGCAATTTGGCATCTTCGTATTCGGCTAAACAACCCACATCATCAGAACCAAATGAGCCTAACTAGACTACTTTCTTTTCGAGCTATTTCATTCTCAACGTCAGTTACGTCGCTTTCATATTTGGCACAAAGTTCCATTTCCTGGAGCACATTTAAAGTGTTAGACATGCGCACATTACTTGGTTAACTTTATCCTCGAGTTTTTTCACATTGTCGTTGAGTTTGCTGAACGTTTCATTGGCCTAAATGAAGATAATGGAACAGCAGCGGTGGCGCGATTCAACTACTTTTCCTGCATTGTGGGTTTTGCTACGGGCTTCATTGGTTAGTTCGGTGAGTTGAGTTTCCATCTCTCGGCACTCTCTACACAACAACCCCATACAACTACAAACATGGATGGCCAGTTACAAATCGAGAGTTTCAGCCTTTTCTTCAGTTTCGTTGAGTTTGGACTCGAGTTCGGAGATCTCACTCTCGTACTACACACCATCAAATCGTTCATTGCCCCACACTACCCATTGTTAAGTACCATGGCGATATCGCGTTGGACCGCCGACTTTTGGTCTTCCAGCTGTTCACATTGACTTTTCAATGAACCTACCTATTTGGGGTTAGCGAGAGTGATTGACCGTGTCAACTACATTTTCAGTCATATTGTTGCGGTTGGTTTGGCTTGTGTGTTTCCTGCGTAAGTCAAGTTAATTTTTGAGTGACATTAATCATTTATATAGCACACACCCCAACACAAAACTATATGCACCTACCTAACTTCGTCTTCAACCTCTACCTCTAATGAAGCAATGTCACCCTTCAAATCCTCATATTTGAGTTCCTTGTCGTTGATCTCTGCATCTATGTCTGCGATTTCGCGATTCAATGATTCCAATTCCTCCTGGTTCTATATGTACATACACAAAATAATGATGCTGGTGTGGGTGGACGTTATGCGTGGGGAGATATTGGAAACATGTGACAAAAAGTCGACGCATAATTATACTGAGCGGATAACTACCTTTCTTTTCTCTTCGGTCAAGTTCTCTACTTCTTTCTCGTAGCGAGCAACAGTCTCCTCAGCTTGTTGCTGTTTCTGCTTGAGCATTTCTAACTTTCTCTTAACTGCGTCCATCTTTTGGGTAATCAACAATTATGCCGATTAACAATCACACACAAGCAACCTCAAAAACTTTAAACTTCTACACAACGATTAACCCGATGAAATATATCGTTACTCAACGCGATCCTTTTCGTTAGAACGTTAATACTCCGACATTAAACACTGTAGGTGTGCATGTAGTTCTACTGTGGTTTGGTTTTTTAGAAAGTAATAATAATAGCGTGGTATTTTTCCAAGAATTTCATGCTTCAAAGACGCTTCAGTGTGCAGTTTTCCTTCAACTACCTTAACAAATGCCCTTATCAGTAGAAATTGTTTGGTGACGAATATGGAGGAATTGGTTGCCTGGAAACAAAGAGATAAGGGTTTTTAGTTCGGTACACGCCCATTTTGTAATTAGGCGATTATTTCCGTAAATCCGTCCTAATTGGATGACAGTCTGAATCCTTTGTCGGATTTAATTCATTTGGGAGCTGAATAACTTCAATTGACAATCGATTGTCGTCGCCTGAATTTTTTATTCACAATATTTCAAAGTTGTGAATGGCTTCACATTGAGTGACCGGTTTGCCACTAATTATTAAAATTAATCATTTAATCGGCCGAATATTAAGGTTATCAACACACACACACACACAATGTTCTTGCTAATTCGATTGTTCAATAAAAAGGTTTAACAATTAAACCAATTAGCATGTAGAAAGCGTATTATTTCAACGTTGAGGGGTTATACTGCTTTTTGAATTGTTATCTATATTATATTTGGAGTAATGGTAACCACTCTAATTTCTTGTAGTTTGTATTCACAATATTTACACAATTTAAAATCCAAAAATCAATGTCTCTTAATCTCTCCAACCCCATTCAAACGCTTCGTTGTTGTGAAAATTCCGTGTACTACTGACTAATGCTTCATTCAAGTGAAATACTTTTGTCGCTATATTCTAAAGTTTTGTTTATCAAGAGTTCCAATGTTAGGTAATGTATCTATTTCTGACGCATGCGCAATTATTTATTGGTTTTTCTTTTAGTTTAAATAGAACGCGCGTAACGCTTTGATTTAAAATTAGTCATCACCCTGCTATAGCACCCAATAACTTAAAGACAGTGGCTAAATTATAATATTCGCAATAATCAATGTTGCGTTACGCGGGGCAGCATTGGGGGTTAGAGAGTTGGTTGCATTCAACTCGCACAACGTAACTAATTGTTGCAAACTATAGGGAGTTTTAATATTCGTGATGAAATGATGCCTCCGTCAATCAGACCTATTAAAAACGAGCATATATCAACAATAGCAGCAGAGTTACAGTAGTGTACTGTAATATTAATGGTAGTTTTTGTAATCTACCACAGCGGATCGTCGCATCCTCCCACTAAAACGACCGTACAGTCACTGATATGAATATACTCATACCTAGGCCTAGGTGTGTTGTGGGACTTGGCAGCACACACACCCCCCTTGAGACATACCTTTTGTTCAACGTAACAACGAACACAGATCAGCCGTATTACCTGATTTGAGTTGCACGCGTTATTACAACTATCTCGGATGTAACTCTTGTCGACGCACACTTTGTTCGAGCACACCTTTCACACGAGACTTGAGACTAAAGTAAGAAAGGGCGCGCGAGTACCTGGTTGTTTGGACACACTGTGCCGTCAGACTTCTTTCGATATATGTCTTTGGTGGGATGCGCTGGTAGACTAAAATCGAAATATTTGTGCCACTGCGTCAGTACCGACTTACTAGCATTTTTCAGATGGTGTACTAACAACGTGATGCTTGTCTCGCTGGTCTATATTTCCGGTGCACACAATCGGTCCACACTTATTTTCCATTGGTCTAGTTGACATCTAACAATGTGGAAATGTCGGAGTTACAAAAAGCAAAACAGCCATTGACGGTCATTATCCATGGCTCTCCTTGCGTCCAAACAAAGTTTTTTGGTATTTTGTCGAATGTACTGCTCACAACTTTCCGAGCGCACCATATTATGAGCTTAATAAATGTCACTAAACGTCGATACCCCATGAGTACAATGTTTAAATCCGCCTTTACAAAGATCGCTAGTTATTGGACATTTGTTGTGGAAACAGTATGCCTTAATGAGGAATCATCTAATGCGACGGACATTATATAACTCCTTCGCCGCACGGAGTCCCGTCGGATAACTTTTTGTCTTGTGGACACTACAGTACTCACTCCAGTTGACACTGATGTAACCTTAATGATCACCTTTTCACTTGTACCGTCGCAGTAATCTGGGTAGTCGCAAGGGCCTCCAGCTTTTCTGCACATTTTAGTCTTCGGAGCAAACTAAACGAGAACAACTTAACCGAAACTATATACAATTTGTCCTCTAGTTCATTCGAGAAGTACATAGACGTGTAAAGTTGTTTTAATTGGTATATGAACGTTAAAGTAGTCTTATAAGTTGTGTGTAGTGATTGATGGCTCAATTGAATTGAGCATTACTCTGAAATTTTCACAACATTCGCCCTCTAAACATTGACTTGGACCGGTAAGTTGACAATTTGTGCACGCGTTTGAAGAATTTGCCGCTTCACAACTCTATAGTTAAAAAGTCAAGCAGTTTACCAAACGACCCATTGAAGTCACTTCTTTAAAGCCACAATCACACGTTTCTCCGGGATCAACAATACCATTGCCACACACGGCAGTGGGACTCTTTTAGAGCATACATCATGCATACAAACAGCATGATCTAATACTTGCTCGGGTTCAATTCGAGCCAAACAAGCTTTGTTTCGAGTGAATCCCAACATCTGTCTTATAGAACAACTGTGGAATGTCGGAGGTACATGGTATTCCCTTAAAAAAGGCTGACTGACACACTTTGAACATCAATTACCAATCGAATAGATGGGGTGTCATTATACACAAATTTTGGTAACTGCATTGGCAATCGGCCGTGACGTGGTCTACAGTATGAGTGTAGTTCGGCGAGAAACCACCATATAACCAATGGCAACTTACTAACATGCGGCATTCCAAGATTGTGTCCCAATTCATGGACGACAGTTCTTGAAGCTTTTATTGGGTCATATGTATTCTTGTAGCCCACCTAGAGAGGTCAGATCAGCGGGGTTGATTCCGGCAGTTGTTTACATTAGAAATAGCCAAGGTTCTATCACATACACTGCCCAGTGTGCCTATACCAACAGTTCGATCGTAATGCCGAGGGTGTTTAGAGTCCAAATCGCTAAAGCAACAAACGCCGTCAATTTATCGGGTCGCTCATTGTCCATTGACTGATTACACCAAAATTGATACAAGATCGCCTCCATTCTTGAAAATGGCGTATTTATTTTGAGCCTCGTGGAAAATAATGTGAACATTAAAGTATTCCAAGCGAATGGGGTCGGTGTGCCAGTATTGCACCTTTCTTATTCGTATAGCTACATTGTGCCACACGTAATTCTAGAAAATCCAATGACACGTGCAACTATTGGTTAGAGTTACAAATTGGGTATTCTTCAAAATTTCGGTTGTGAACTTTTGGTAATTTTTATTTAGTGCTTGAAGATTGGCAATCTAAACCACATGACCTCTCACACTTAACTTTTATCAATCTAGTATAATTGATTTTAAATTTTAGTAGATGGCAAAAATTATTGATTTCCTCCACTCTTATTACACCATTCTCTCTCTACATATATATATATATATATATATATGTATATATCGCATTAATAATAAATTTTAGTAGGGTAAGTAAAACTCTTCCGCAATAATTTTCATTCAAAAAAAGTGTTGTCACCAACTTTAACAAAGATTGTATTCGTTAACTTCTAGATAACAGAAATTTAATGCTGAAGGAACTGTTGCTTTAGTCCAACTAAACTGCTATTTGAACGCACTGTGGTAATATTTGTGACGAATATTATAAAACTTGCTCTCGGCTGTTCATCAGCCTACGCTGAGTGTTAATATAAATATCTCCGATCATAAAAACAGGCTCGATAAAGCCTTTTAATTTACAGCTCCACTCAGATTCCAATTATTTTTGTATTATTCGTTAAAAACTAATAATCAGACTAATTTGATTATATTTTAGATTACTTTATAAACTACGTGCTATTATTTATGACTTTTGTCGTGCAATTGCTGCAATAAACCTACTATTTTGTATGTTTAAGTTACTTTTATTTATAAATAAAGCTGAAATTATGACTCTACCCCTTTTAATCGTGTATTCTGCCAAAATAAACAAACAAGTTTGAGCTTATTCGATTATACCATTTACAAACGTTGTTATTTCTTTTTGTACATTGTTATGACAACCATATATAACCCCCATTTAAAGTTGCTCCATTTGTTTTGTACACTTTCTCACTGGGTAGAAAATACAGTGAGCACCGAAGGGTTCACACGACATCGTTCAATATTATGCTTATAGTCAATGTGTTGAAAAAGTCAACGTAAGCAAATACCAAGTAACTAGCAACGTAAGTATCAAGGTCGATTGACATAAGTTTTTCAGCTCGGAGCACTTTACGTGGGTTTTTGTAATCCTAAACCAAGAGTAAATGCAAGCAATGCCACCAAAAGTTGCCATTTCTATTGAATTGTGGGAATATCTGTTTGCACACACCAAATGACCTGCATAAAGTTCTGGATGATTCACAAAAACTACTGAATATACTCCATGCGGCAAGTGTAGCAATCAAGCAAACTAGTGACATAATCTGGACGGCCTATAAATTCACTCGAAGACTAGCAGAAAATCGCACATCCTAATAAGATGTTAGCCAACGAATCCGTGTTAAACCAAATATAATTCAATCGAAATTAAGAGTATGTTTTGTTAACTGGCTCACCCAGCATACCGCTTAATTAATGACGAACCCAACTTTAGCAGATATTACATTGATCGAAGGTTTTTCCAGGTAGTTTCTAATGTACACCTCACTTAAAACACATCCATCCAATTGATACAATATTTTGGTTTTACGAACTCAACCAACGACTTAATCAAATATGCCATTCAATTGGAAGCAAAACTTCATGACGAGCTAAAAACACAACTTCTGTGTAACCGCGTCCAATAAAAGTAAGGCTTATTGTGCACTCATTTTTAGCGTCTGTTGCTGACAATTGGTGTCGTATTGAATGAGATCACTGACACACTCTAAAATTTATGAATTCTAATGATGTTCATTTTAATCATATAAAATAAACATTCAATTTGTTTCGATTTATTGCAAACAATTTATTGGCATGTTGCCAAAAAATGAGATTATACCGTCAACATTTTTTCTATGTTAATTCCATTGGCAAATTTGTATGAATAACTGATTATTTCTACTGTTAAAAGGTGATTCTGTAAAGTTATACAACTTCGTTTATGGTCTACTAAAAGTTGAGCAACACATTATAAAAACTTATCTTAAGAAATAGGCCTATGGTTTGCCAAATAGACCCATATGTTTCTTTATAGACGAGCTCGACATTTTGTTAGTCACTATCATCTATTTTTTCAATGTTAACGTACCAGATGTGTCAACTATTCTACCGAGCTTTAGTTATAGTAAGATACACAATAGTAAAACCAAACGAACTTCACAAGTACTAGTGTATTCGGAAATAGGAAATGGTTGAAAGGTAAATTAGCATGTTTGTGCCAAATATGAATCTAAATATCGTTGGAACTGCGTTTGAGGATAAACGCATATATTATTCTATGTACATATGGTGTGTAATGAATTGACCAAGTGTGACAAACTACAAAAGTAACACAGATGACAGTTTACTACTTTCTGAAACACCGCAAACTAATACAGCTTGTTTTTAAACTTTCTGTGGACATGCATACAAATCCAGAATTGATCCATCGTGCTTGTATTGTCCAATTTATTAAATAATTCGATAGTTATGAAAGTTCACTCAAAATTTAAAAAGGCACGTTGTTGTTGACTAAAACGCATTGTGTGTGATCGAATGAGTCTATGTGCATAGAGCCTGAACATATAAGCCGGAACCAAGAGATTTGAAAGTGGTTGTTGATAGTGTTTAAAATTCACAAAAAATGGGCAAATCTAACAACTCCTTAGAGCATATTGTTTTAATGGGGTAAAAAACGAAAAACGTACACACACTCGTTATAATAACCCAAAAAAATAGTCATCTGGAAACTTTGGTTCGTCGGTGTTGAGAAAGGTGTGTCGAAAACAATCGAAGGGGCTGTAAAGATGAAATTTAGTGTACACGCTGTATTTCTTGTAGTCGTTCAGTCCGTGCAGCATTGGCAGTAGAGTCATGAAAGCGAAACTAATGATAAAGCCATATGTCCCAATTTGCACGTTTCGAACGGTCTCTAAATGCGTTGTGTAGGTGTAGTGCAAGTGTGCCAACAAAACTCACTGTTGACAGAAAATGGCATTCAAGTGGACACCGATTAATAGCTAGAGGGAGTGGTGGCGAGGCAGCAATTTAAAATTCAACGCTGTTGCGCACGTCACCCACCTGAAAGTAATCCGTGCATCCAAACCTCGCTGTTCACAGCTCCAATTATTCTGTGGAGTTTGCGTTTTGTTCCTATTGATAATTGCGGCCAGCCCACAATAGGGTTAGCCGTGAATTTGAAGATGTTCCAAAGGTTGCGCCATTAATCAAATAATGCAGAAAAGCAACGCATAAATAGACGTTCTACGAGTTGAATTCGTCAATTTGACGACGATCGAACTCCTCAAATATTACAGTTTAAAATTGCGGCCTGTCAACAGCAAAGATTACCACAAACCAAACACACTTTCTTATCGCATGCATGCGCGCAGTGATTTTTCAAGCCGGCCTCAGAAATTATCGACTAAACAACGCTGCATCTGTTTCCTGTCGACTTGTTAATAATATCAATTATCAAAATTATGTCATATGAAAGTGTATTTTCAAAACCATAACCCAATTAGTGTAATTTCTGGAATCAATAATTGTCGCTAAAATTAGTAATGAACTTTCTCGAATCACCAACGTTGCCGAGAGATATTCAATTGATGAACTTACTCAACCGATGAAATAGCAAATAAAGAGTCGGGTTGGTTAGTTATTTTTTTGAGACGGTGGATGTTGGCGCGCGCGCGCGCCGAAACAACTTGTACACTGCATTAACAATTGAAGTCTAGGCTGATGCCGATTGATTTTGTAACAGCGCCACAATTATTTCGTTAACGACATTCGCAAGTTCGCCGCACATGTGCGCACGCACATTGGGTTTTGAATCTTATGGCCACTCATTTCTGAAAAGCTATAGAGCATAGCTTTCAGCATCTGCCATATTTAATTATTCGGGGGCCTGAATCTTATTTAGCGTGTCAGCAGTCACTCGCGCAATTAAAACACGTGTCAACTATAAAAATAGGATGTTCATTTTTGGAGTCAATCTCAGCTACATATAATTGAACATTAAACTGGTGATGGCTGCTGCTACTGTTGACACCATTATTCATTATATTTTGAAATATATGGATAATATTGTTTTTTATTGTGCGCAGGCGCTGGAGAATTACGCCGGCTGGTTTATAATTCAAAAATGGAATTTTTCAATATTGGAATGAAGAGTGTTCTATTAATCTTCTACGTCAAAGTTTCAATTTTTTAACCAACCAACAACTCCCTTTAAACCTAATCACATTGACTTTTGCTCAAAATATACGACGTCCCAACAACAGTCACAACTGAAAGATGTCAATAATAATTAGTCGCTTAAATACTGAACAATTTTATCCGTCGCCCTCCACAAAGAAAAATAATTAAACATGTACAGTGGACTCGTGTTTCAGGTTATATTTGCGCATTAGACGTGGTTCTCTCGCGGCGAATCCGTACAACTTTACGCAAGGACAGCGGCGACTGCCAACAATTAAAAGGTAGGGTGAACGGGTCGTTTTAACAACCAGTGAAATTTGCCAGTGCACGCAATAGTATTGTGTGAGCTGACTCGCACATACGAATCTCCAACCTAGCCACCAAAGTGAAACAAATGAGGTAAATGGTGGCAGTCTAACGTGCCCACACAACAACTAGACAAGATCTTTAAACAAAGCATACATACACTCAAAAGCAATGCCCACGCTGCTACAGAAAAAAGAATCACGCGAAAAAGCCCATCCAATACTCAATATAGTGATTTAATTGTTTTGTCGAGAAATAATTTTGGTTGTCACCAATCTTCTAATTTGAATGACCGTCCGGTCCAGTTTCTTAAGTAGAACCACCATGGGATGAATCCTGCAAATTCCCCTGATCGCCGCCCCCTGGTTTGGACAATTGTGGCTTTCTTAATGGAACGGCACAAATAGCTTCACAATCCTCCATAGATTCGAAATTGTTCGAATGCATTACTTTTCCGTTAAACCTGAATTCTTCGCAGCCACCCTGATTGTCTCCATTCAACTGTGCCTTATAACGGAATCTGGGTATCCCGTACAGATCGTTACCTCCAGTTATTCCAACTTCCATTTCACTACATGCGTCGACAGCTTCTATTTCACCGATCTGATTATCTAAATGAAAATCAGCAGTTTTCGTTGGTTTTAAAGCCAACACAATGGAATAATATAGTAATTACCCGCGGGGCACAAACTTGCACACATTTCCGCTGAACTAAACACGTTTTTGATCCCGTTATCGACTGTTACACCATCGTGTGCTAACGACATAAACTTTAAGCACAATTTTCGTTCATTGTGGTAGTGGAAGAAAGTAAGGATGCCATCTTTTGAATTATGACGTTGACCACTTGACGGAGTTTGTTGATACGGCTCATTTTCGCCACAAGCTTTTGCTGGTTTCTCTACGTACAATTTTTAATTTAATACTCCTATTAGAAATAAAATTTACCGACACACTTATTGACACACTGAGCAAAGTTAGTGAAATGCCCTCTACGAGCAGACTTCTTGACTGCAGCATACACACATCGATTTTTGTATTCACCAGGAACAATGCCCACCTTTGGACTTTCACTTTCAACCCCAGGTCTAAAAGTACAATCTAGTTCGTTTGGAGCTTCCTAAATATTAGGGTCATGTTTTGGATCGATGTTACCACTAATCACATCTATAAACAATCAACTGTATTCTGTGAGCACTTAACATTAATACTTTTGCACGCGAGTCTGCATGAATCGATGTACTTAAAGTTGTTTGCGTTACCGCCACATCCAGAATACATAAACTGATGACAATCATTTAGTTCACCATTATACGAACCTGCTTTAAAGTAGTATCTTGGTTGATAGTAGGCGGTACCTTCGCCAGTAATACAAGCGCCTACGTCGAGTGGTTCAGCACATGCCTCTACTTGCTCTTCTGCCGTGAACTTAACTAGGTTGTTGTTTATCACGAAACAAATGAGTGAAATCAAAATACGATGGCTATTACAAGCAACCATGGATGGAAAATTGTTATAGTTTCCACCTGCCCCGTTATAAAGAAAATGTTTGCACGATCCATCATTAGTATCCACATACCACCTATCTATCCGTGCGGCCAAAGCTGCTTCACCAGTCAAACCAAGTGGCGTTTCTCCTTCATTTTTAGTGTAGTCAGGTAAGGCTTTTTCTTATATGAGTTCATAGGTGCCGATTATAAAACAAAAATACCTGATATCACAACTTTTAGAGCTAGAGAAATGATTGTTACAACTGACAACATACCAACAACGCAAAAATACTATCAAATTAATCTGATCATTTGTGCGTTGATATTACAACTAATAATAAAGATTATTAACTGACGAGCGATAATGTTCTTTGGGTAGATAGTATTAATTAGCACTCTGTTGGTTAGATAGTTGCACAAGTTTATCAAAAAAACATCCACAATTTTCCAACGCATGCAACCACATATTCGTTCAACAACATAGTTTTGCGTTGTTGACAATGAGTCCTCATTAATTTTCGGTCGATATTTAACTTTTACGGGCGTTTTTATCTCCCTTCTTTCAAATCTTAATAACTTTCTCATCCACCGCAACAAACAATTTTTTGGAATTTTCTCTTAACTCTCACCAAAAATGTTACTAGTTTAACCGAATTTGGACAAGCGAATCGTGCACGTTCTGTTGACTATCAAGTTATCCTAATAAAATGATGAGTCAACTGTTGGCAATAAATTATATAAAGTTAATCTCTCTTCCATAACACTTATTAAGATAACAGGATTTGTTATCGATATATAAATTTAATAAATAGAACTTGCGCCTAAGTGTGCACACTAGCTCTAGTCTATTTGAGGTGTAGTTGCCACTCGACTTGTTTAGTTATCTACTACATATATAAAAGAGTAGTGTCCGTGTGTCACGCATCAGTACGCATGTGCAAACTCTGTTCTAATTATTTAAGTGTTTTTAGTGTGTGTAGATTATATGCCTAAAAAGAACTCTTAACAACGTACTTAATGAGCTACTTAGATATTTTACAACCCTTATAGTTTTAGAGATATGGAGC
>JAOPJI010060970.1:0-12198 GCA_027122695.1 Merluccius productus
ACACACACACACACACACACACACACACACACACACACACACACACACACACACACACACACACACACACTTCAGGGGGCAGACTGCACAAGGTCTTTGGCCTTCTGCAGGTTGTGCTCTACGGCTGCTTCTAGGAACTGAACCCAGGTCAGCTCAGACTCTCCACACACATGACTGGACCTGGAGGGGGTGGGTGGGGGGGGGGGGGGACAGAGAAAGAGAAAGTGTAATAAAGAGATGTATTGATCGAGACATAGAGAAATAGATAGAGCGGGTAGAGAGACAGGCAGGTAAAGCTGAATAACCGGAACATGAAATAAAGATCAGGATCTAACACCTAAGGTGTGTGGGTGTGGCTCACCTGATGAGTCCTAGTATTTTCTTTAACACGGTTGCCAGTTTGGATGCCTACGTGACAGATAAAATTCACTCTTTAGATTTTTAACTTGTTTTTTTATTTCTTCAAGTGAATTCAGAGACATGCCATTAAGTAAGGGTAAGGGAAAGTAAGGGAGATGGTATCTTGCTCTAGGATGCCTACAGGTAGACTGCAGGCATTGGGGATTGAACCCACAACCTTTCAGCTAGGAGTAGAACACCCTGACCAGGAGACTATCCCCCGACCGAGGAAAGATGGTGCCGTGTGTGTGTGTGTCTTACATTGCTTTCCACTCCTGTGTACTCCATTGGTGGATAAAGACACAGTGCTAGATCGTCGACACTAGAGAGAGAGAGAGAGAGAGAGAGAGAGAGAGAGAGAGAGAGAGAGAGCGAGAGAGTTAAGGACGTTGATAAAACTTTGATTTCTATACACAGAAAAGTTTTGTGTGTATGTGTCACACAGGCCGGGATTGGCCATCGGGAGAAGTGGGAGAGTTCCTGGTGGCCTGGCCGGGAGTTTAGCCTGCTGCCTTGGTCGGCCAGATACTCTCTTATCTGTCTAAGCCATTTATAAACTATAAACTATTTATAAATTATACAACACTATATACATATTGTTGGTTTTCAACACATGAATCAAAAAGCACTTGTGATTGATCTGTGATTATAAAATACAATATCTGCTGTTTAATGAGGTCAATCTTTCTACTGTTACTTGCATGACTCCACAGGCAAGTTTTTGTTCTGTGGTTTACTTCTTACTTCTCTTTTCTTCCATTAATAAAAGTAGGACTTGTAGGACTTGAAGGACAACACGTTGACAAATAGCTTGTAATATTATTGATCTAGGCGTCACGTACAGGGTGGCCTGGGTTGGAGTTCAATTTCCAGCCTGAATTATTGTCCCAGTCCGGCCCTGTTGTCACACACATACAACAAACAATGTGTGCTGTGTGTATGTGTGTGTGTGTGTGTTACCCAGGGCTGATGTCCTTGCTCAGCTCCTCCAGGTCATCCAGCTGGGCTCGGTTTTGCGCTGATCCGGCGTCCCCATTGGTTCTGACTGCCGATGACAACTTCCTGAGACACGCCCCCGATGCCTTCATCAGCCCCTGGCATGGACCAATCACGCGCCGGTCCCACTCCGACCAATAGGTGTCCTGGTTTCCCCGGGGCTCCTCCCCCTCATCCAGGACTCCACCCCCCAGTAGGTCGCTGAAGGGGTCCTCCTCTTCCAATAGCGCCTGAGGGAGCGGAGCTAGTTAGACAACTTCCTGTCAGGTTTTCAAAAGCTCTGTCCCAATTCTGTTGCTACTCCCTACCACTCTGTTTGGAGCCACTTCTTGAGGTAGTGGCTCCTCTAGACAAGCTTCGAGCAGAGCCAGAGGGGTCTGGTATGCTTCATGTGTGTGTTTGTGTACCTGTTCAATCTCTTCTATGGCATCCTTCACTACTCCGACTTGAGCAGACAGAGCAAGCATCACAGCTGCCTTGTTATCTGCAGACAGACAGATAGACACAGACACACACTTTATACTTAATGTCTACGTGGAGCCCAGTGCAGAGAACGGTGTCGCCCCCTTTAGGCTGAAGTCGGTATCACCAGTAGCACATATGGGGGGTTATGCCTCGTTCGTTGGTAGTCGGAGGCGGTGAAGTCAGGAGAGAGAAACGTGTCACTCACGCCTTCAATAACATTGTCGACTGCCACTGTTAACATTACGATGTGATAAACTTTTTAATACAGATAATTACATCACAATAACTATATTTCAATGTTATAGAGTTAAATAACTACTGTATCTGTATGTTGATGGATGGAGCTAAAGCATGTCATGCTGAAAATCACACACATTAGAAATAATAATTTAACGTGTGGGCAGCCATGGAGGTGCGAAGCCTTGCCCGACTTTCCCACTAGGAATTCCGGCATTTTATTGCGTTTTTCCTACTTGGAAGTCGAATATCCCCAGTTCCTACATATAATTTAACGCAGCACGATGACATCGAATGGCATCACTAGTGAGGGAGGGAGGGGGGGGAAGGGTTAGAGGGGGTTAACGGGTGCTGACCTCGAGGCAGCGCTGGGAAGTGGTCGCAGGCAGACCACACCCCCCCTGTAGAGGTCAACTGCTCCTGAGACAGACTGGACACAGACAGATGACAGAAACAGAGTACAGTGATTATGTATCTACAATGCTTTGTGTGTGCATTCATTTCTGTACTGTGTGTGTGTGTATGTGTGTATGTGTGTGTATGCAGGGCCCAAACAATGCAATAGTGGCGCTTCGCCACCATGCTCCTTTCCAGTGCCACAATGTCATTCAAAGTAGGGCTGTCACGACTGAGACATTTATTGTTGTTTTCTCAATTGGTTAAAACACATTTTTTATTTGGATAACACTTTTTTTTTAAACTACAACATCATGAGTAAGTGCTGTGTGGAGGTAGTCGGCCCGAGTCCGACTCGGTTATGGCAGAGCTTCAATGTCAAGCGGGTCTCACACAGACAAGCCACGGAGTGCCATGTCAGGCTGCATTGCGTAGTAGAAAGGACAACACACATTGGAAGTATCGATTTTAGATCTTGATCTGTGTTTAATATCATGGGTGTCAATTGATGGTGCTCTGATGCGCGCCAATGTTTCGAGCAGTGCTGTTATAACGCGGCTGTATGGCAGCACCGGTGTGCTGTCCCCCCCCCCCCATCAACAATCGCCCCTGGCCTATACATTATTGTTGGAATAAAGATTTCATTGATAAAAACATGCTGCATTTTGTATTTTCTACCAACAGGAATTTTAATATTGCCTATAGAAAAATAACGATTAAATCGATAATTGATCGATTATTCTAGCGATGATCGATCAAGGAAATTTCTTAAAATGCCCATCCCTACTACAGACATCTACTCACTTTACTTGATACAGATAGAAACGTTACAAAACCTACCCGGGTAGTAGAACGAACAGAGAAATACACACACACCAACACAGAACTGAACTTTATCTTCTGATACAGAAGAAAAGGACACTTTTATTTGAACTTTTTTATTTTATAAAGAGCTCTATTTTGTTTTGGGGTTTTCTGGTTTAGTGCATTGCAAAATAATACTTTCAAAAGATCACTGTTCAACTTTCACTCAGAGTCTAGCTTACTGAACCTAGAGAATGTGGTTTATGCCTAACATTGAGGTTAAAGGTGCTAGATAAAACACACAATTTGTTAAGAAAATATAATTATCTCAACTCATCTCATATATCATGTATACCAGGAATACTGTATTAATCACATTTAACAAGCTAACAAGCTAAGCTAATAGTAAGAAACAGACATGGCGTAGTTCGTTAAGAAACAGAGAAAAAGCGCTAGCCATAAAAGGTCTCACAGACCTGGTACGTAGTTGCTCCCCCGATCCCCAGAGGCCCCTGGCTCTCCTTGGGGTCCTGGGTACCCTGTTGGTCCCGGGTCTCCTTGGTCTCCAGGCTTCACATGGGCAACTGGAGAACAGACACGTCAATACCCTTTCCTGCTGAAGTAGTATGCTGTGTGTCGACCCTATCGGGCTTGTACATCAGAATGCATCATGGGATTTCTTTGTTGGCGATACTACATATTAAGAGGGCTCAAGAGAGTTGTGGTGCTGTAAAACCCTAAATCAACGTAAATATACCGTAACCTAGGCTAATGAGAACTTTGTTTTGCAACGTCTCGCATTAAAAACGCTGTGGCAGTTTCAAACAAAACAACGTCTCCCCATAATGACGTAATTTAATTTGCTATGCTTCCAAAATGGAGGCAGTCATTGCGATGTGACGTCACAGTGTACAAGCCCTACACTGGCACTGAACAGCGGTGACTGAAGCAGTAGGTTTACCCATGCTTAAAGAAGTTATAAACACTTTGATGGTGAATGCATTCAGCCTACTGCAAATTGAGTTTTTCAAACCACTTTGCTTGAACCTCCATTGTAGAAAAGTTAGACACGCATTATGTGAAAGAAAACTATGTAGAGTGCCTTAGAGAGCACATTGTTATTAACAGCCCAGAGCCTCGGCCAGAAAGCAACAACTGCAAGGGGTGGAGTTATGTCTTGTTTCCTGTTTCGTTTCTACCGTCATTTATGCGAGTAGATGAAGCTTTCAGAATTTTATTTCTACGGTGGTCAGCATACACAGTGTTGATTTGACATCATACATTAATCTAAAGTCTGATTTGTGAGACTACTAGGCGCCAGACTCACATCCTAATCTGCTCTCCCCTGGTGGTCCTTTAGCTCCGGGTGGACCTGGCTGTCCATAAGATTCTCCCCGATCACCTGCAACAGGGTTAAATGGTACGATTCTGTACATTTCAGATATTTATCATCATCTCATAGACAGGAATTGAAGATGGGGAATCCTTCCTTTGTCTCTGGAGCTGTGTGGATATTTATGTTTTCATGTTGTTTTTCTGACTACTTTCCCATTTAGCATGTCTCTCTCTTACACTCTATACTCCTAAAACATGAATGGATAGATGATCACAAACATTTGAATATATATAAACAAGACAACACATGCAAAGATGTTTGTATGTTTGTTTCTGGTTCTTTGTTGGCTGTTGCATCTTCTTGTTCTTTTGCAAACAAACTTGACTCACCCTTGGCCCCTGTGGGTCCTAGAAGGCCCACCTTGCCAGGATGTCCCTCATCTCCTGGGTCACCCTGAAAGTACGTAAATGTTCATTAAAACAATACAAAACAAAAAACAGTTTTGATGGCGCTGTGGGGAGTCCATTACGCACTGGTTGTCCAACTTGTCCTATCTGTCCTCGTGGTCCAGGGAAGCCTTTGGTTCCAGGAAGCCCTGGAGGTCCGGATACTCCTGCCCTGCCTGGAGCCCCAGCCAGGCCCTTCAACCCTGTGGCTCCAGGCAATCCGTCAGACCCGGAGTCCCCTGAAGGTCCTCTAATGCCCCTCAATCCTGTAGGAGAGAAACTCGGAGGTAAACTTCACTATTTGTTATTTTAATGTAGATAGGATGTAGAAAGGTTAATTATCTATGTTAATTTAGGAGCATTGTTAACTGAATAATAATGACAAAGATAATGAAAAATGTGATTCATGACCAAAAAATGAATCAGAAGACCAGTAAAATCCTTCTTGGATAGAGTAATATTAATATTCAGATGCATTTTTGAGGATGAAGTTTATATAAAAATGTGATTTTCAATATTTTAGTCTAGATAAGTTGTATTGCTATTATTGAAACATGTATTTGACTGTATTACCTTGAAATCCTTTGTTTCCTGATGAGCCCACCTGTCCTGGTAATCCTGGCAATCCCTTGGAAATTTTGAAATTCACTTGAGATAGGGGCCCAGGCATTCCAGCGGGACCGGGAGGACCTGGTGTCATAATAGTATATCCCCTTAATCAAACCGCAGTGCAACACAGTTAACTCATTGAAGTTGAAATATTAGAGAAGGTCGTGGCAATGTGGCCCGTTTAAAGAGCTTGGCGATTGTAAGGTCATTTCTCTACAAACACTAATCTGTAAAGAATTACCTTTAACGCCAGGCCATCCTGGATCTCCTGTCAACCCCGGGTGCCCTTGAAACCCTCTTTCACCCTGTTTTCCGTTAGGACCTGGAGGACCAGTTCCACCGGGCAAACCTCCGACCCCATCCTTGCCAGAATTACCACTTTCCCCTGGAAAGAGCATCAACGTCTGTGTGTAGTGAAATATTTACAATTTGCTATGTTGCTATGTCCTATTTGTTATAAAAACACTAATTTAAAGCTGCCGTAGACACAGTTGGAAATGATTAAGGCCGTCATAAAGATCTGAGTTTAAAGATTCCTCTCTAGTGGAGAAACATTTAATTTTGCAGCTTTAAATAAACAACTTTCCACTTATTTGTGCAAAAAGCATAGCCTGCGTAAGTAGGGAAGATACAGTACATAACAAAGCTTTTTATGAACAATTGTATTTTGCGGCCACAAATAACCTTTTGGTCCTGGTGGGCCATTAAACCCAGACTCTCCAGAGGGTCCGGCGGCGCCTCTTTCTCCAACCTGTCCCGGAAATCCTGGAATGCCAGGGACACCTTTTCTACCCTTTGGTCCATAACCCGGTGGCCCCACATCTCCGGTCAAACCCTTGTGACCAGAAAGTCCTACACATCATTATAGAATGGAAAAGAATAATGAGGGACGCAAAATGTGCTCACAACCATGAAACTTAAACGTAAACGTAAATGTATCGAATTCATTTGATCTATATTTTGGTCCAGGGTGTGTAAATGGATGCACTGTCTCTGCCCGAACATTCTGACCTTGTCTTCCCCTTTGGCCCGGAGGTCCAGATACATGCTTGTCACATAATGTGCATGAGGGCCCTGTGGGGCCTGTGGCTCCGGGGCCACCAGTGGCACCTGGCACTCCCTTAACACCCAGTGGGCCTGAAAGACCGGGTAGACCTGTGGTAGATGGACATGTGAGCAATTAACACATCTACCTGTGTCCTGTGTGTCGGAGGAGCCCAGCAAAGCCACTAAGGTGGCATGTGGCAGGGTCTACTGCCACATATGTATCTGCAAAAAGGTGCATAAACAAGCTTTGAAGAGGCTCACCAGGTAACCCAGGGATGCCTGTTTCGCCAAGAGGTCCCTTCCTCCCTGGTTTTCCTGGATGGCCGGGGCGTCCAGGAAGCCCAGGCCTGGAGCTGTGGAAGTCCCCGGGGTCACCTTTCCTCCCTAGAGGTCCGGGATTCCCAGAGGGGCCAGGGGGTCCATCCAGTGCCACTCCCCTAGGACCGGGGTCACCCTGGTCTCCATCATGACCTCTTGGCCCTAAAAAACACCACACTGGCTATGACAACAACTCGGAGCACGTAATACTGTGTTCAGGAGAACAACGTATTTGTGTTGAATGCATCGCAGGACAAAAATTGAGCAGTCCTTTTACCTTGAAGTCTGATGCCTCCGGGTCCCCCGTTGTCTCCTCTCATACCTTTAGGCCCGTGGAAGCCAGGACTCCCGGGAAAGCCGTCACTACCGTCTACACCAGGGAAGCCTAGCAAGAGCAAGTTTAAGATAGACTTAAAACCAACCATGTCTTACCATTTCAATTTGACCATGCCTTACAGGTCTAAAACGTTGCAATTAAAAATCCCCTGTATGAATATTTCTGTGAGACCAAATTGATTGAAACAACTGATTCACTTACCTGGCAAACCACGCTCACCCTTTGGGCCAGGTGGACCAGGAGTGATTTGATGATCGCAGCACGCTTCAAATTCACCTGATGACAAAATGGGAGACAATGTCTTTTTGACTTAGTTCATTCATGACTTCATTTAATGACGAATATGTCTGCCTACAAGTCCACACTTTGTCCTAGAATTAAGCAATACTCCACAAGAGGCTGTGGTTTACAGAGATTTTAGAAAAGCTAGGTAGTAGTGATAAGCACGACGCAAGCGTTGTGCTTAACACAAAATGCCATAATTTATAGAAAACAAATCTTCCGCCAAGCAATATAGTTCCTCAAGACAGCAAAATGGTTGCCAAGCAACACAGACTAGCATACAGGTGATTTAATACTAAAAATGAATTGTTATGTAATGGCTTCGAGCCAAACAGAATCAAGGACCGGAGCTATCCGTTTCATTAACGATTCTCTATAACGTTGACGGATATATATAAGTATATATACATGTTTTAAATATGTATATATATACTTTTTATTTTTTTTAAGGCCCATCAAAGATACAAAGGGTCTCAATCCTGTTGTTTTTCACCTGGTAGTCCCGGGCGTCCTGGATACCCAGCTGAGCCAGGGCGACCCTGATTCCCTTGGAGGCCGTGGGGACCACGAGGACCTGGAACCCCCAACCCTGGGGGGCCGGCGGGCCCAGGGAGCCCTTTGGTTCCTGCAGGGCCTGGGAAACCTTTCGGACCTACCAATCCCATGACTCCTACACCCTGCAAAGGCATAACTGGATTTGAGAGGTGCACCACAGAGAATCACACATATTTAACACATAGTCTTCAATCAATTATTATTTGTTACATGGTGCCTTATTAGTGTATTTATTTATTAATGTATATTGTTGAAATAGTTTTGTGTACATAGTGTTTTCTGCAGATGCACTTCAATATAGGAGTGAAACTTTGTTTTATAATCTCAATACAAAGGTGCCTGTGCAAACATAAATAGACAAACACATAATATACTCACTGGTGCTCCGGGGTTTCCGACAGGCCCGGGTACACCTTCCTCTCCTGGATGACCGGTCACCCCAGCCAGGCCCTGCTGCCCAGGAACACCAAGCTCACCCTTTGCACCTGTCAAAAGAATCAATGGCTTTACACGTGAATACAAAGCAACCATAAAGCTCATGGATCCAATTCACCTCCATTCATTCAGCTAAATTAGCAAAGAACGTCTCACAATGGCGGACAAACTTTTGAAATGTTATGATGTCACTGGAGCTCACCTTTAATGTGTGTCCCATAGGAGTCACCTTTCTGACCTTTCAGTCCGTTCTGTCCTGGAATTCCTGGATTGCCCTGCAACCATAATTACACACATGTAGTTAAAATGATACATAACTGATTCCCCTCAATACAAATTGACAATATAAGCTTTAAAAGCAAATTAGGGTTAACGACTGGTGAGATGGAAATTGTTTATTGTCAAGACTGCAGCCTGTGCATCCATCTGATGTTTCCCATACCTGTAGGCCTCTGGGACCTGGCCCTCCTTTAAACCCTGGCCGTCCTCTCTCTCTTTGAGTTCCAGGAACGCCATCATAACCTGGGGATCCGGGGACCCCAGCTGGACCCGGGGGCCCGACCTCTCCATCCGCAACAGTACAATTACAAGCTCCCAGACAGCCTGCAGAGATGGCCATGCACACACAAACACACACACATATTGCGTGTTCTATTCACCAGGGGTCAGCCAAGTAAGTTGAGCTTTCTGGCCAACTTATAGGCTTAGAATGAAATATAACATGTATGCTATTTTTAAGTCATGGTCATTTTTGGACAACGGATAATAAATCGTTAATTTAAAAAAAAGTTTTATTTTGTTATTATTTAAGAAATTATCTGAGCGGTCAAATAATATTGCTGGCAGTTGTGGCCTGTGGGCCCTAGTGGCTGACCCCTGCTACATACAGTCCCTGACTTGATCTCGAGCATCAATGTGTTTTTTGGGATGTAAATAATAGAATGAAGCAGTGGATTAAAACCACCAGATCACCTTTCACTCCTTTCTCTCCTCTGCGTCCACGTATTCCTTGGTCTCCATTGTCACCAGGGTCTCCTGGGTAGCCCCGTTCACAATCTGCCAGGCAGAGCGGTAGACCACACATGGATTTGATTTACAATCAAGGAACATACTGATGCTGTTTGAGGAATGAAAAAAAAGGATTGAAATGCTCACCTCCACACCCTAATGGAGTCCCCTCACACCATCACACACGTACAGACGCACACACACACACACACACACACACACACAATTTTAGTTCAGCATAAAAACTGTTTTTTAATTAGGTGATGGTTCTGACCAAAATTGTGTTCATTGTATAATATCTTTATATATATATGCCTATGTGTATATGTAAATATCAATACGAGGGATTGAACAAGAGGAGGTTTCAAGCAGAGAGAGTGACAGTGTGGCATACCTGGTGATCCAGGGTGACCAATGAGACCTTTTGCCCCCTTAAGTCCCTTATATCCCTTCAGTCTTTGGGCATAATTAGTGTCAGGGCTTCCTGGCTCTCCCTTAGAGCCCTTGGGACCAGAAGGACCTCGTAGTCCAGGCTGCCTTGGACCATCTGAGAAAGTGAATTGTTCCCAGAACAATATACCAAAAAGGACGCTTTATTTTGCTAAATAAGAATAATTATGCAGCCTGTGTTAATTGGCCTGTTTAATGACGTCAATTTTCTCATTCCTTTCTCACTCAGTTTTTGACAAAGTTTTGTGAGCTTAGGGCAAGATTTCTGTCACAAGTTTGAGCAAAATTGAGCACGTCAAATACATGTAAATGTCTTTTCATAAAAGGAAACAGCAGTGGTATGTATCAGTAGTGTATAGTGTAGAATTGTGTATATTGTAAGGCAACGACTCATTGCTTCCAAAACATCGGTACTTGACTACCTGGAAGTGTTATTCCCGGGGGGCCAGGGGGGCCATGCATGCCCATGTCCCCAGTGTCTCCCGTGATGCCAGGGATACCAGGGAACCCCATGTCCCCTTTAGCACCTAAAACACACGACACAAAGTTTTGAGTGCTTTTATACTGGAATTAAATAACACCTCACTAAGGAACATTGACCTTTACCCCAGCTTTACAGAGGTAACCATTTGTACCTCTACCTTTTATACACTAAAGTCTTCTGATATTCATGTGTTTGGGCCAGTCATGTTGTTAGAGGAACGAGGTACACCTGGGCTGCCCTGCCGTGGTGCTAAAGCCAAATGGTTTCTAAAATGAGTTTGTTTGGAAACCAGTTGGGTTGTACTCAAAATAAACCAAAGGCCAGCTGCCTGCTGCCTTGCTGCCTAGCGAGGCAGTATCCTTCTGAGGCAGTGTTTCTGCATGAAGTTACCCGTAGAGGAGTATTAATGATTAATTGAGCATGAATCAATTAATTGCAGTTAAGAACATTGCCGTTATACATACCAAACTCCACATTTCTTAAAAAAGAATGATACATCTCAATAGAATGGACATTTAGGGACTAAACGATTTCTCGGTAGAAAAGGTTAAAAGAAGAGGTTAAAAAAGTAAATATGGGATTGTGGGATATCTTGAACAACGAAGGATGCGTCTATGCTGCATTCAAAACCTGCCTAGTCGGAGGCAGCACTTATTGTAAATATTCGATTGAGACATGAACATTGGAGACGTTTGGGACACAGTCTAAAGAATGTCAGAAGACTAACTTAAATATCCACCCAACCATAACAATTGTGCACAAAATGATGATATGCAAACACAACAAAATGGACAATCGTTGGTAAATAGTTGAATCACCATGTCATTTCATAATTCATATCCCTGTTGTGGCCTCACCTCTTGCGGCAGTTTCATCGTAGTAATGGGGGGGCCCGGGAGCTCCAGGGTCTCCATCATCACCCTTTTAATGTCAAAGAAATTGGAGGAGATATAAACCAGCAGCACTACATTAACTTTAATGTTTCCAATGATGCTCCAAAGAATAACAGGTAACATTAAGGTTACTGAGTTACATATCCGGTCAAACAAGGTTTGGTGCATTAATTATCATAATCTCTCTCTCAACATTCATTTTTAGTATTGATTGCCTGCAAGCGCATAGCGCTGACTGGAATGATACATCATATTCTATTTTTGGGTGAACGTAGCGCTACTTGGGACTCTGTTCATCACGTTTCAAGACGGTTCTCCCTCTAAAAAAAAAAAAAGATGAAACACTGTAAAGAAACATTAGTCAATGAATGCAGGATGTGTAAAAGTATCTGTTACATGTATTTTATCTTGTAATACTATAATACAGATACTGAACAACATGACCTCTGATAATTAAAGTATTTCAAGATCATGAATGTGTTATGTACAGTACACATGCTGTGTCCTTGTAAAAGTGTGTAAACACTTAAGCAAGCATTTCCTCCCAGCCTCCCAGAGGATACTCCTAGCTCAAGGTCGTTGCTGTAGTGTGTTTATGTGTTTATTTGAAGGCCTAATGCATGTGGTCCTACGTCCACATAGTTCACCTTTTCTCCAATTCTACCGATGAGGCCTGGAAGTCCCATGTCTCCACGGGGACC
>JAOPJI010060976.1:0-12198 GCA_027122695.1 Merluccius productus
TGTGTGTGTGTGTGTGTGTGTGTGTGTGTGTGTGTGTGTGTGTGTGTGTGTGTGTGTGTGTGTGTGTATGTGTGTAAAACCGTTTCATTTCCATCATGTTAAGTTGTTTTCGTTGGTGGCGCTCGGATTTCATTCAAGGTGTGATTACGCAATAGACAAATCATATGTGAGGCATATGGTCTAACATGAAGATGCATGTATTTCCAGAAAATAACATGGAGTATATTACCTAAGCCGACATGATTGATATATAATACAACCCCTCTGGGATTCAACGCGTCGGTCTGTGATGGGCACCGATTTAGGGGGAAAAATGTTGGTTTGATTTTAGCATTTGTTGAACGAGGTCCAATGTGAATTGATTGAAAACCGACAGCCGGTTTGTCAATGAGCTCACAGGCTTGTCAAGATTGTCCATTAAAACAACGCATTATAGCGACGTATGTCTCTTCTACCACACAATTTAATTATCTTTTATTTTTTAATTATGGTTTATCAGGAGACAATGGACGACATATCAGTCATGCTAACAAATGGCATGGGGCGGGGGGCGGGGGAGGGTGGTCTTCTGCTGGCGATGTCTAATTGATAAATGACTTGTTTTCCTCCCTTACAGACGGATCATTCAACTGGATGAGCGTCTGTAGAGCACACACACACACACACACCTCTCTCTAAATGATATTTTGCCAATCTTTCACCCAACGGAGACACACATTAGCGTCGTGTGTGTGTGTGTGTGTGTGTGTGTGAGTGTGTGCGTGCACGTGTGTGTGTGTGTGGGCATGCCTGCAAGATACATCAGTGCCAAAGCTGCGCCTTTATTCTAATCTGCCCATCAGTAATGCATGCTGGGAGTGAGTGTGGGGTGGCTGGGGGATGTAGTCTTTCCCGTACGTGACGGAACGAACCCTACAGATGCTATAGGTGAGATATGTCATATGTCCACCAGGGAAACATGAAAAAAGAGGAAAATGACAGGTGATGGAGACCCTGAGTTTCTGAAGCACATCTGGAGACTAGATTGATCTTACCTAGTGCCTCTCTCGCTCTCTCTCTCTCTCTCTCTCTCTCTCTCTCTCTCTCCCCCCTCCCCACACACACTCCTGGTAATTCATGTGACACAACGTGTCCACGGGATAGCTGGCAGCCTGTTATGAAATGGAAATTAAGAACCGTCGCATCACACAAAAAAACAGCAAATATCACTTTCAGTGCGTGTGTGTATTACACACGCACTGAAGGAGACCGCTCATGGGAGTAAGCCGGCTTTGTTCGATATTGATTGCCGTTTACTCTTTGACAGAAATATAAAATCCCCTCGGATCGGAGAAGGGCAAAGTGGCCGCCAAGAGGTTTCGGGATATTGTCTACGGTCATTAACAGGTCACGAACACATGGCCACCTCGGATCCAAGATGGCTGTGCGTGACGTGAGGCAGGAACGCTGTTAAAAAAACTATTCAGTGGAATAGCAAGCAGGACAAACACAAGCAGGAAAAGGCTTTTATAATAAAAAAATAAAAAAAGTGCACATTTCATATTCTCCGGGAGCCTGTCGATGGGTTTGCCGACAGAATTGTTTTCTATCTTCTTCTCAAGTGCCTGTCTGCTTTGTGCCCTCTCTACCTCACACAAACCGCTCTCCATTTCTGCCCCCCCCCGCGCGCGCGCCGCCGCCGCCATCCTCCCTTTCTGTCACCATCTACAAATCTCCCCCCTGATATCCTTCGCTCTGCTTCCACTCGCCTCCATGTGTGTGTGCGGAAAAAACACGGGGATTTTTCAAACTTCATACATCTTCTAAAATATTTGTGTCTGTTTTTTTTGTTCATATCTTGACTGCCTATGAAGAGTAGATCTAATGGTGCCGCCTATTAGTCTGTCGTTCAGCTTCACAGCTCTCCCGGCGTCTGGAAGGCTGTAAGGGGGGGGGGGGAGGACAGGTTGTCACGAGCTGCTGCAGACGGATGGAGGGGAAAAGAATATCCCTTCAACCGGTCCCTCGATACGTTTAAGTCCGGGTCACAGTTCGGGGGTTTGGACGTCGGGTCGGCGGCCCGGAGGTGAGTACGGGGCGTAAGCTTGAGGGCGAGGGCGGTGGGCATTTGTGTTGAAAAGGTGGTGGGGACATAAGGGCTCAGATGAAAACACATATTTTTTGTGGAACGGTTAACCTTCAACATAATTACGGCGAGAAACAAAATGTGCATAACGGAGCATGAAAAGGGAAAGTTTTGGGGTCATTTTAGAATCAGCCTTAACTGCTAACCCTCCGATTGTGTGAATAAAAGTGTAGCATGCGATTATTTTGCGTGAATAAACATTAGTATGTATCTTTAGTGTGCATAAATATTAGTATGCATATTTTCAGACGCACTACTCGGCATGTAATTCACACGTCTTCTCTTCCTGAGAGCCTCCTTGCTGGTTGGAGTGAGACGCGTAAGTAACCATGCCTCCACGCAGGCAACCGCGATACCTCGCCTCTACTAATACGTTGCATTGTGGGATATTTATGCCGGCGTAGTGTCCAGTGCTTGCATACTGAAATAACGCTCCCTGTAAATAGTATGCACTTCACGTACTATCGGTTTCATACTAAGGTTTCGGACATACTACAAAATCTCACGTACGGCGTTAGCGTACTAAATAACATGTTAGCATGGAATTTCAGGCGCAGCCACAGACTAAATACACTAGGAAGGGGGGAGGATAATGAGGGACAGGTGAGTCAGAGCAAGGGGGGGACAATGACAGAGGTGGGAAACGCACACGGGACACAGGAAGTGAGGTGTCTGAAACGAGCAGGAGTTGTGAATATAAAACAGGAAACAGGAAACGATGAAAGAACAAATGAAACAATCAAAAAAACATGGCCTAAGGTGCAGGGTGAGACATCACACCCTCCTCTCTTTAATCCTCCCCACCTTCCTCTCTCCCCCTCCCTCCTTCTCCCCTTCCCTCCTACCCTCCTCTGCTCCTCTCCTCACTGATCCCCTCCCTTCCTCTCTCCCACCCCTCTTCCTCCTCCCCATCCCCTCCCTCTCCTCCCTTCGTCTCACCCCCTCCCTTCTGAGCTCCTCTCCATCCTCTCCCCCCTCCCACCCCTGCCTTCCTCTCCCATTCCACCCCCCTCCTCTAAGCAGTGTTGGTGGCAGTGTGGAGGTGGGGGAGATGATGGAAGGCGAGCGATTAGCTGGTGTAATGGCCTCCGCAGAGTCCTCGCCACCACGCAAATCACTGGCAGGCTTCTGTGTGTGTGTGTGTGTGTGTTTGTGTATGTGTTGGAGGGTGGGAGGGGCTTGTGTATGTCAATGTGAAATGGTACGGTATGAAACCCTCTTTAAGAGACATGCTTCTAGCTGACTAATTCATTCTTTAGGGTCTCTCTACCATCCCATTTCTCTTTCTCTCTCTCTCTCTCTCTCTCTCTCTCTCTCCCCATCTCCCCCGCTCGCTCTCTCTCTCTCTCTCTCTCTCTCCCCATCTCCCCCGCTCTCTCTCTCTCTCTCTCTCTTTCTCTCTCTGCTGCGGCTGCATGTCTCTCGCCCTCAATCATACCACTCTCCTCCACGCTGGCAGGAAAATGGCTGCCTGCTAAATGGCCCCACTCAGCGGCACCGCCGACTCACTCATCGACCAAGGCCTTCGCCTCGCCACGATGTCACACAGGCGCACGCTAACACATACACACACACGCGCACAGGTGCATACACACACACACACACACACGCACACACACACAGACATGCTAACACACACAGGAAAGCACACATACACACATGCGCGCAAAATCGCACACGCCTACATATACCTGACTCAGACACACAAACCCACAAAGAGCCACACAGAAACACAACCCATTCACACACACACAACCTTCCCACACACAAACACACACAGATATACACAAAATTGTAGGCGTGCAGATCACACATGGATCGCACACATTGCAGCTGTGTTGGTGTGAGTGTGTGTATGTCGGCCCTAAATAGACATGCCACAGATGGCAGCACTATAAAACACACACACACACACACACTCACACACACACACACACACACACACAGAGGTGTGTCACTGTTTCTCAAATGATTCACACACACAAACCTTTTAAATTATTCCTATTCTGAGGATGCCTACACAAATACAGCTAGCACACATGTGCTAACAGGCTAACGGGGACCCAGACTGATGCTGACGGTATATAAGGAATATATTAGAGCTGCACTTTCTCACACACACTCTCACCAACACGGAGAACCGCTGTGCATTGGCAACATATGTCACCAACGATCAATGTACCCAGAGGGCGCTCTGGGGGTCTCTCTCTCTCTCCTTCTCTCGCTCTCTCTCGTGTTTAATACGGTCTAGCTGGCGGAGGCAGGCAGTCTGGTTGAGACATTTCAATAAACTGCCTCTGCAGTCGCATCTTATTTCCCAACAGGGCAAACCCTGCCATTTGCTTTCGTTGTTTGTTCCGGACTCTTGCATACTCAAGAGTCTCCTGCGCTGGACTTTAGGGTTGGGCGACTTTCCGCCAGAACAGTATATCGCGGTTCTATAAACTTTCGACCGTCTCCATCCATATCAATACCGGCTCAAAATATGTCTCTCGTTATAAGTTTAATTTCTTCACGCTTATTCAAATTTCTCTGTCATTTGAGGCTAGAGAATTTGATCTGACGTCAGCCAATCAGCTGGGATTTGCTTGAGCACGAGGCACGAGCCTAAGATAATGAAGGCGCTAACATGGCAGCTAGCACGATCCCCGCGAGTGATAGTTAAAAACCAAAATACGACGACCCCTGTCTGTGAACAAGATCGCAGACATTCAGAGTAGAATAAGATTAAGGTTGGAAAACTCGCTTAATGAAGGCAGAATTAACGAATGGCCTTTAGCATGGGTGAAATGGTATTCATAGTGAACCGTACGGTATGGCGTCTACGGTACACACCGCTTACAGATTATGAGGTGCAGTCGGGGCACGTCCGCTTGATACACGGTTAGAAACACTGCGTGCACGTCGCTAAGTGGGCCGCTATATTCCCGAGCGCGGTAGGTTTAAAACACACACATAATCAGCTGCGGCGCAAAGCATTCTGGCTTTTTGGACTGATACTGCAAAGCGACAGCCCTCTGCCGCGAGGTCGGCCAGATCCCCTACCTGAAATGACTGCAGCGCTTTCTCCATAGGAAAACAATGGAGTGGGTTGTGCACTGTGTCCACATGTGTCTCAAGTGAACATGTCGATGAGACAATCGGCAGGAATAAGGCGAACAAATTAAACGGCTCCCAAACATAAACAACTTCTCCCCGCAGCCTTCAGGCAACGGGATCAACAAAGGGATCACCGCAGCGATAGCGGACTTCATAGGCGGATGAGACCCTTCTCTGTGGTACCGAATACGGGGTTGTTGGATGGACGTTTAAAGTGCCAAGTTCCCGCACACATTTTGCCCGGACAGTATAATACCTGCCTTATACAACAAAACAAAAGAGCAAATTGACATGTTGTCATGCAAACGATTCCTTTGCGCTAACTACCGACAGTTGGACGTCTAAACCTATAGAGCTAGCATATTGTAACAGCTCATTACGGCAGACTGAGAGATAAAGAGCCCATTCACACTGATTTCATGATGATACCCGAATCTTTAAAAAAAAGTGGCCCTATTCTGTTTAAGGCACTGCTGTGGGACTTCATTTTGCCATATGCTGCTGATCTATGCATTCCTTTGTTGAAGTTGTGTTTAAGTGACACCATTTTGTGTGTTTTATATTAAGCAGGCACTAGGCACTAGTTAGCTATCCATGTTGCTTACTGTTATAATAACACATGGAAAATCTAAATACAAATGAAAAATGCTCAGGCACTTATTTTGTTGATGAAAACCGTACCGAACCATACCGTATCGTATCGTATCGTACCGTATCGTACCGAACCGTGACTTTTGTGAACCGTTTCACCCCTAAACTGTAGCATACATTGAATCCGATTTGTTGACTTTAAATCCTCAATTGAATGCCGGATCGAATTCCGAGCTTTTCTTTTTGTCTCCCCCCCCCCAAAAAAAGCGAGTAAGTTCAGCTCGAATGACTACGGTAAAATATGTCTCAAGGTTAACAGAATTGGTATACATGCAGAATATGGAGCAACAACATGAAATACGATGCTCATGCTGGCTGGCTACATCGCTCCATCTCCCGGTGAAACTGCTTGTCACAATCACCCCGTTTGAGGCAACCGGTAGCCAGATAAAGCCTTTTGCTGATTTAATAAATCCTTTCGACTTATAGGCCTACGAACACAAAGTTACGAATAGCAAGACCATGAAGGTCATAATTCATCGCTAGTCTATTACTCAAACATGGCTAGTAGCCTTATAATGGATTTCGAATGGGTTTATTATGTAATAAACAAGAATGGGGAAAAAAAATGACTTGCAGATGATTGCTTCCACCCTCTGGCAGAAGAGAGCGTATGGCACCTTGGAAACAGACGTTAGAAGATGCGCTCTCGCTTAATTATACAAGTTGCTTTTTTTTTGACAGTCGAACCGTAAACCTCGATGTTTTGTGGAGAGATTTGAACTTGTTTTAAAAAATGCCTAACCCTACTACACTTATCTGCAACCTAATGCTAATGCTTCAAACCTGTGGAATTCATCGGCTCGGAGTGGTTAAAGAAAACAACAGCAGCAGCAGCAGCAGCAGCAAATGGATAAATAAATAAAAGCCACACTTCATGTCGTGCAAAAAAAAAGAAGAGTAACACAGAGTAACACTTCAAAAGACGGCCAGAATAGCTTTTAGCATTCTGGCTGGGTTTTGTTTATGTTCGTCGGTGGAATTTGAATAACTGCTTTTCCTCCCGCAGCGTTCATCGTAAACAATGTCCCCCGGGTATACCTGGGTAATTCCTGTAATTCTTTCTGCATCGCTATGGCTGAGTGCTGGACCATTCCTCCTCCTGAATCTCTTCAGGACACGCCGTCTCTCTTTCCCCCACTGCTCTTATCTCCCGTGTCTTCTCTTTTTGTTTTACTTTTGTTCGTTTAATTCTCTTCCTGTCGGCTTTCAACTCTGTCTTCCTTCCCCTAACCTCTGTCTTACTGGTACACACACACAGACAGACCGTGACAAAGAGAAACACGGACTTTATTTCTGAAAAGGAATCCCTAAACCTGACTCTAATCTGTCATTCAGCTGTAGTGTTGTGACAAGTGTGTTCGACTCCCAGCCCAAAAGGTACTGGGTCCGATCCCCAATGTCTACAGTCTACCCGTAGGCATCTTTGAGGTGCATCTTATGACCTGTATCTGAATTCATCGTGAGTTGCTCTGGAACAAAGCGTCCACTGGAAGATGACTGAATAATAGTAATCCAAATCATTGTGGCGGTAGACCCCGCCACACGCCACCTCTGTGGCTTTGCTGCGCTCCTCCGACACACAGGACACGGGTAGATGTTGTATAAACCGGTTTATTGGAGAGCTGGCAAGATGTTACAAGCCAGGGCAGATGTTAAACGCTGTCATGACAGATTCTCTCTCCCCGTGTGTGTGTGGTGATAGCTGGTTTATCCTGGGTGCTTTGATTCCTCATGCACCACAGGTGTGCAGCCTCATCCAGCCCCGGAGTCTAATCAGTGTGACATGAGCCAGGTGAGGCTGTAAACCAGCCATCAACCACATGCACCAACGGAGATGGCGGTGTTGTGTTGTTTGACAACAATTCCCTAAAATAATAACCTTTTGCTATCTTGTGCGCTGTGGTTGTCACAGTGGTTAGAGACCGCTTCCAGTGATAACAGAAGACTTTAATAAATCCATACATTATTAAGTTAGTTGCCTGGGTGGTCGGCTTTGTTACTTTAACGTCCTTTGTAGTCTACTTATGAAGCATTGCGCGCGCTCGCTCGATATTACAACGGTAAAATAGGATTTCCTCCGGGAACATCTGGCGGTACAAATGAACTAGACTAAATACGTGAATAATTTATGCCTTTGGTTTTGCTCTGTGCGAGAGCTGTGGCTCTGAATCCTTTGCTCATAGGCCTGAACTGCACAGTTGAGAGTAAAAGTAAGCGATTTTATATGTTCATATGTTTATAACTATTGTGTGTTTTCTTGGTGTTAGCCATTTGCTGTCAGACTTGCACACTTATAATTCAGCTGCCTTTGGTTATACCGCCGAACTATATTTAAACGGAAAGTGAAGGTAAACATGTCTTAGGTCATAGTTTGTTTTGGCTGTGAGCAAGGAAGACCACGGATTTAATTGCCCTTTGCGTACATCATAGCGACAACCATAGCAGTGCCTACTGGTTATATGACTGAACTGCAACAACAAATGTGCACCCTAAACCTAGTAACTGCTCATTAATAATTGCTTCTATGTACCACAGAAAGCTTAAATAAAGTGCTGGATGGACAGTCTTCGTGCTGGCGGGATGACTGCCTCCCTCTGTCCTCTACCGCCTTCCCCACTTTCTTCCCTTTTCCCCTGCTAACCTGCTTTCTCTCTCACACTCCCCATTCATCTGTGTCAAACTCTAAATAAAACCGCCCTACAATAGGAAAATGACCTTTTTTTCAATTTTTTCTGAGAAAGCTGTACCGAAAAAAGAAAAGAAAATTGATGAGCAAGCAAAAGGTCCTGCACCTCAATCTCTTTTGCAAATATAATAAGATCTACAGTGTGTTGGTGACATAATATAACGCCCAGCTCTTTTGTAGACAGTTTGGTTATATTTAGCTCCTTTCCTCACAAATAGTTCTGGTCGAGTTCAGTCTGGGCAAGATGCCCTCACCACCACCTGTGCCTTAATGACGTGTATCTTAATTCACAAGTCGCTTTGCATAAAAAAGCTGAAATGTTTAGGAAATAGTCTGCATGGGGGAAATACTCGAAGCAGCAAAATCCTGAAACACCCTATTTTGCTTTTTATTACAAATTGATAATCCGTCTCCCATCGGCAATGTGTGTGACCCCTCTCTTAAATACGGAATAAAGTGCATGGCACACACACACACACACACACGCGCGCGCCCACGCACGCAGACAGTCCTCCACCTCGCTTCCCAAAGTAACATTTCTGGCGCTCAGGGCTTTTTTTGTGGGGGTGAAGCCAAGCCACCCATTGTCCATCTCCAGCCCCAGTCGAGATGGCCTCAGTGTGGCCATTGTTCAGAAGGTCAGCCGTCTCGCTAAACGGAAACTGAACACGGCTTCATGAGTTGCCGAGTTCCTCCGGGTCAAGGCGCCTTGTGCTCCGGCCCACAGTTGGCGAACAATGCGTCCCCAGAGAACAGATCGAGAACCCTTTCTCCTTCGGGAAGGGGGACAATAGCCCCCAGGCTCCTTCAGAACCCGCCCCGTTCATACAAAATTAAAAGTGGTCGTCGGCGCCCGGACATTGTTGGATGTTTTCTAGAAGTTTCCGGCAGTTGAGAAGAGATTCCTTTCAGAAGGCACTGGGGACGTACTGTGTGGGAAGGTCAACTGGCTTTGAGGCGATAAAGAGTGAGAGTTTGACTTTATCCAACTTTAACTTGACTTTTTACCCACGTAGAGAATATGCTCCGTCATGAATCATAAGTAATTTAATAGGATTCTTTTTAAATGTTTAAAAAATGTCAGAAAATGATTTAACAGTGACTTTATACCAATGCTGTTTAGGAATGTATGTGGATAAAATAATGTTGGCACCTTCAGACACACACGCACACACACAATTACTCTTCATGTTTCCTTGATGTCTAATAAAAAACTATATCACGACATGAACAGATCATTGTGTAATTTCGGCCAAGACATGAATGGCCGAAAAACGGCCTTTTCATTTTTAGGTGGTGGCTTTATTGTTCACAATGAATCTATTCTCTCTCTCGTTGTATCTATTCTCTTTCAAGCGAAAGACCAAAAAATTCCCATCCACATTGCAGTTGTTTTCCAGACACCCTCTGAATAGACTGAATGGTCCAGACTCCGCCAGCTTCCTCATCGTATTTTGGGTTGAACAGTGCCTTTATGTGTGGAAGCGACGATTAGCTTCACGCACAACGAGTTGATGAAAAACAAGCGCAAGTCCATTCGCATCACGGATCAGAAATATCACTTCTGTCACCGGTCAAAACCACTGGCCATAAAACAGCACGCATAGGCCACTGTGGCGTGTGTGTGGTCGACTCGCCTGACCTGAGTCAGACTGATGAGACTCTGGGGCTGGGTGAGGCTGCACACCTGTGGTGCGTGAGGAGTCAAGGCACACAGCCAGAGCAGATGGAACATGCTGTCATGACATGGGCTCTCTCCCTGAGTGTGTGTTGATAGCTGGTTTATCCTGTGTGCCTTGATTCCTCATGCACCACAGGTTTGCAGCCTCACCCAGCCCCGGCGTCCCGTCAGCCGGACTTGGGCCGGGTGAGGCTGCTTGAACCAGCTATCGACCACAGATATGTATCAGACATTTTGGTTTGATTAAAGCTTCGAAATAAATAAGTGCGATAGTTCAACGGTGAACTACGAAGATCGAGGCTTTAGATGTCGTCGCGTGACAATTCGGGTATTTCAGGGATGCAGGGGTACCAGTGAATGCAGATCATTAAAGGAACTCTGCGTAAGAATCAGTAATTCCTCCTCATTACTGGCCCCTTTGGCATGAGGGGATATAATGCACATAAAATGTACAAATTAAAAAGAACGGACATTTTTGCCATTATCCGCGCCACTTGACGCCACTTGCTTCCTCGCAGCAAAACCAGCCCTGTTCAAATATAATAGAAATCAGCCCACAGGCTGTCGAGGAAGGTATCATTTATTAAGTTAAATTACGACCGGCTCATATATTGGCAATCTAAAGCATTTAAAAATCCTACATGTAGTCCCTCAGGGTCAGTTATTATGTCATTGTCGGTAATATTTAAGCACATTCGCTGCATATAGTCCACAATGTGAATCGAGATCGGATCATCCCGCCGCGTCTTCTCTGACCCGTGACATAATTCATAATTCAACCGTGTTTTTTTCCCCGACATGCGGCGACGAAAGTTTCCCAAGGGTTCGAGATGTTTGTTCATGCAGAGGGGAAAAGAAACCGCCCAAGTCATCGGCAGTTGGGACGAAGTGGTTTTCCGCTGTAGTTTTGTCTGCTTTGTGTGTAACGTTTCACAGTGGGGTTTATTGTCATATTGACAATAGGGAAAAACGTCATTATCATTCATTTTTATTTTGTAATATCATTTAAGGTTTGGGCATTTTGTCTAAAGGCCACACGACTGCGATGACTCATTCACCTCTGAGATCACCGAGCTTGGGGATGTTAGCCTTTAGCCGTATGCTAATATAGAGTAATGCTATGCTAGCCGAGCCCTCAAGGTATAGTTGACCTTTTCGCCTCAATGGAAAGGGAAATATGGCGATGAAAGGTATCGATCGGCCGACACACATGTGATACAGCCGAGTGGATGTCCTGCTACGCCTCCACTCGTTCTGAGATGCACACGTCAACGACTGTCTCCCACACACACACACACACACACACACACACACACACCAATCAATAGAAATCACGCTCATTAAGCCAGTAAACTGCTGAATACATACCCCTCTCTCCCCTCATATCTCTCTGTCTCTCTGTCTCTGTCTCGTCTGTCTGTCTGTCTGTCTCTCTGTGTTCCAGACTTATCTCTACAGCAGGGCCGAGGGAGGCGGTCCCACTGTTTTCTCTAAGGTCCATCTTCACACATGCAGTGTGCCTGTGTGTGTGTGTGTGTGTGTGTGTGTGTGTGTGTGTGTGTGTGTGTGTGTGTGTGTGAATGGGGTTTATCCCCGCTGGTCCAGATGCCCTGGCTAAATCCATCACCGGCAGTGCTGCACAAGGGCTAAGCTGGAACACACACACACACACACACACACACACACACACACACACACACAAACAGTGCCACACACACAAAAATTAGTTGGGGATTTTTTTCCCGGAGTGCTTCAGAGGAAGTGGATTTTCATCTCGGTTCAGGAGTGGAACTCAGGAGAGGAGCTGTCCATCCCTCCCCTCTCTCTCTCTCTCTCTCTCTCTGTCTCTCTGTCTCTCTCTCCCTCTGTCTGTCTCTCTCTCTCTCTCTCTCTCTCTCTCTCTCTCTCTCTCTCTCTCTCTTGTCTGGCTGTGTCAGTCTATCTGTCTGGGGG
>JAOPJI010060989.1:0-12193 GCA_027122695.1 Merluccius productus
TATCAAATCCTCGCAAATTCTTGCGAGAGGAACCGGTCATAGCCACCAGGCTGTCTGGCAGATCGAAATTTCGAGCGTGCAAGGCAGCATGGGTATACCCAGGCTAGAAGTTAGTACTCATACTATACCGAATACTCATCCATGCTATCGGTTCTATTTCTCAGTTGTCACCGCTGTGCCTTGACTGCACATATTGTTCTGTAATTACACTTACACTTTTACACTCCTGTCTGTCTACAGTGTTTAAAATGCACAGTGCTCGTTCACGTAATACACACCTGGAGTGTGTTTAGCACTGATATGCTATGATTTTCTCTTGCGTGCGTTTCTTAGTACTGTATGTTGATTCCTTGTGTGTTGATTTACATGGCTAATGAACAGATTGTGATACAGATGCGGTAAAGACTTCCCCTGAGGTCGTTAACCTAATGGGGAAGGATATCAACGCCGGCTGGCTTTTCCCGAGGACACGGAGACATCTGTTGGGTTCTTCTCACACACACACACACACCTCAGATGTAGCGGGCATGCTGTGGATCACCGGGGCCCTTTTGGCTTTGGCCATTTTCTAGAGTACGGCTTCGTACGCGTGATGAAAACCCAGTAGCAGTCACATGCAGTACGGAAAGGATTACATCAACTCACAATGTGTTGTTTGATAGGTTGTACAGTTATTATTGTTTGAGAAAATGAACCAGAATACACACACACACACACACACACTAGGTACCTCTACCTCGGGATATGTAGTGATTTATTATCATCAAGAGATGTCGGTGATCTTTATCCTGTGCTAATTTGCCGTGTCTGTAATTACGTGCCAACATTTCCCTACCAGATTTGGGCCCTTTAGTCTCAGATAATTGCAGTCCTTTGCGTGTTTTTAACATTTTGTGTAATTCCAGAGTGTGATTATTGTTGTTATTATCTCCCAGTGGCCTCGCTCCCTCTCGCTCGCTCTCTCTCTCTGTGCTCATTGGATCAGGCCTATTCACCGCCGAGTGCGAGATGGGATGAGGGAGCTTTGACAGCTTTTCATTGGTTGATTATGCTTTAGACAAGACTTGTATACATCACTCTCAACTGCAACTGAGAGAGAGAGAGAGAGAGAGAGAGAGAGAGGGAGAGGGAGAGAGAGGGAGAGGGAGAGCATTTAAGATGTTTGATCTTGCAGTCAGATATGACCATGATTAAACTTCCTAGAGGTTTCTCATTACGTTTCTGACCTCTCGTCGGTTTCCAGGGAGACTGGAAAACAAAAGATCAGGCCGGCGTACTTCTTTGGTTTTCTTAGCGCCAACGCCATGACTGAACAACTGATAATTACTTGTCTTTCCTGCTCACCAGCATGGTCTTCCCAGCCCACACCAGAAAATAGCTGCTCACCTCCATTTGTGGGCCGCCATTGGTTGTCCAAAGTCAGAGTGGTTGCTGCTGTATATTTGTATATTTCTTGAAATGTGTTAAGCAACAGCAAGGCAAGAAATGTGTTTCTTACCTCTGTTAAGACTGTTAAGACTGTCTGTCTTAACACAGGCCAACGCTATATAGACTTCATATGTATACACTTCATATAATGTATAACATGTTTTGTAAAGAAGGACAAATAAGTGATTTTCCATGCCAATAACACCATCTTGCTGCGTTAGTTCAATAGACCAACTGTCAGGGGTCGTAACCGTAACAACCCCAGATATCAGTGGTGTCAGTTGGCTGACATGTTGGTTAACATGGTTACAGGGGGGGCGGGCCTTCCTCCCATGGACCAATGAGCACCAAGCAACCTTGTAGGCTTGACCTTCAGCTGCCGTGTGGGGGATTGGTGGTCCCACGAGGGGATGTCAAGTTTGACAAGGTTATACGTCGCGCTCTCTGTTGTTCTTGTGGGTGTCGATGAAACTTTTGTGTGTATTGGAGACACTTTCTCGGGGAAAGGACAAAAAACGCGAATTCTTTAAGTAAACCCCCCCCCCCCCCGCCCCCCCTGTGGGAACGTTCGCCCTTTCTGATAGTACGCTACAGTACAAACAAATGTGTCTTTCTGTCAAGACTCTGGGCTTATGATGAATAGCCCAAGGGTGAACAAGGTTAATTTCATTGCCCTTCTTGGATAAAACAAGGGCAGACCTAATTGAGAAAAAAAAAAAAAAACGGGGGAGGAAAAAGTTGCTCTGAAAACCGAATCACGATGTAATACTCATAGGAGCCCCTACCAATGAATACAGAGGAGACGAGGGGCAATTTAAAGGGTTTGTGTTTTCCGCACCTTTTTCCGAGCAGTTGTATGCTGAGACCTTGATCAGCCACACAGCTTGTCACATCTAGAAGCCCACAGTGGATTGAAGCGGTCACAGAGCCCTATAAAGGCAATTACTGTTTGGCCCGACACCGGCTCTGATATGGGTGAGGGTTATGGTGGGAGATTCTGGCCAGGGTTTAATATGACCCCCACGTAGCATAGGGGCGAGGTCACGTGGTTTTGCTCGTGGACAGCTTTCTTCTTGGTCAAGTAATATTAAAGCAGTGTCAGTCTCATATCATTTAATTGGTTTGTCTGAAACCACCCCTCTCCCCTCCCCCCCCCCCTCTACTCTCTCCCCTTTTCCCCTCTCCTCTTCTCTTCTATTCATTATAGTATACTCTGCTTGGAGCACCCCCTTGCCACCCCACACACATTATCTCGCGCGCACACACACACCATCATCCTGCGGGTAGGCACACACGAACACACACACACACACACACACACACACACACACACACACTCACTCGTAATTATGCTATCCAGGATTTGTGTAATTCCCTCTCTACCTCGCTCGGCCGGGTTTGTAGCGCTGAGACGCTGCATTGCTGCACCTCTCTCGACTGGTGTGATTTGGTTGGCGTTTGGAATCAAATTTGTCAGAGAGAGAGGGAGAGAGGGAGAGGGAGAGAGAGAGAGAGAGAGAGAGAGAGGCAATTGCACTACTGCTCTACATTCAAAATTGCACATGCTATCTGTATGTATTTATTTGGTACTTTATAGCACTTTTACCTTTTACATTTTTTCCTTTTCTTTTTTGTATTTTATATTTAACTGTGTACATTTTCATTGCATTAGAGAGGGAGAGACCTGTGGTGGAACTGCTGCAGGAGAAGCATTGAGCGCTGCTCATCGGAGATGATTAATACTACATTTATACTTGATTGAAAAACTCCATGGGTCTGGGAATTGTTAATTACACTAATCCTCGCTGTAATTGGGCCGACAGCTGCCGGGCGACCATTTGATTGAGCCCAGAGAACTACATTTTGCTATCCTTCTTGTACGTCCAAGCTATTTCATCCCTCATCTGTGTTGTTCAACCTGTCCGTCTTCCTTCGTTAGGTCTGGAAGTATCGATACGTGTCGAACTCCAACAAATGAGAAGATTTCGGCACGTTCTTACTTTTTTTCGACAGTGGGGACGAATTTCCTGTTTTTTTGCCCCTTTGTGTGTGTTCTCCGTAGAGACGGCTATCCACGTCGTACTCCCACAAGGTTCGGGGGGGAACCAATGGGAACGAAGAGAAAACCGAGGAGCGTGAATCACGCCTCATATGTATAAAGACGACAATTTATCTGGATTGTGGTCCTGAGAATCGCACTGATGAGCCGTTTGATTTGTCATTGTGTGTGTCGCCCTCGAAAAGAGTACGTCGCTTAAACGCAGTCGAGAAGACACTCGACTCGTCCCCATCTGTGTCGCGTTGTGCACTCCAAACGCTCGCCTCCCTCGTTGACTCCGCTGTGAGGTCATAACATGATATCCGTAGTGTTTCCTTTGAGATAAATCAGGTTTTGTTCGGAGCTGACAGACGCGCTCTGACGTACTCCGGTGGTCTCTATAGGCGTCGCTATTGTCTCTCTGCAGGGTTGCAGCAGGTACCGGGTTATTTTTACTGGGTCATTCACTCAAAGACACAGGGAGAGGGAGGGGTCATGATATGTTTATGAGGTCCATCAGGAAGAAACATCTGCTCATGGTTTCCTTCCTGATTCACACACACACACACACACACACACACACACACACACACACACATTCGCTCACATACTGCCATACACACACACACACACATGCATGCGGGCCGGGCACGCACGCACACACGCACGCACACACACATACACGCTCACATACGCACACATATACACATGCACTCACGTACTCTGACACACACACACACACACACAGCAATATAATTAACAGGGAAATAATGGGGAATTGCGTATCGAGCTAACCAGATACAGAATGTTCAAAAGTGGGCTTTTTATGTAACATTTATTTAACGATTTTCCAACAATTATCTCACTGTGTATCAGACCGGAGCCTTTAATATGTAAAATTGAAAACCATACCACTTCAGTTCAGCTTTTTGTCTCCGCAAACGAAGCTCCAGGAGCTGTCACTTTCCTCACAAAACTACCCACACGTATACAAACCTCATGAATAACTATGTACTCTATCCAAGCCAACTTACAGTGAATTGAGATACATGCATGTCGTAGGAGTTAGGCATCTTGTTCTAGGATGCCTACAGGTAGGCTGTGGACACCCGGGGGATCGAACCCTCCTAACCCACTACCACACAATCCTGCCCCCTATTTTCTGTGTACACATTTGCAGGCCGAGGTCCGAGGAACCGGAGACAAAATCACAGAAGCGACTCCATTAGCCTTCTTTCCATTCTCCTGCTTCTCCATTCTCCCTCCCCTCTGACTCTGTGTGTGTGTGTATGTGTGTGTGTGTGTGTCTCCCCGTTTGTGTTCAACCTGTCCACCCCTCTGTGGGAACGCAGCGTGGGTTCCCGGCCATTATCAATAAACTGTTAACACTTTGTCCCGGACTGAAGAGGGTTTCGGTGCCCAGCGATACCGATCGGCTCTTCTCTAGTGCAGCGGGGTTTGACACACGCTCACATTTCCGTTCCAAAGGTTTAACATTATTTGCAATGTGTTCATCGAACGAGCATCTTGTGATATTTGCGAGAGAAAAAGTGCTCCATTTTTTGGTCTGTACTGTAAGTCTCCTCACGTTGTCCCGTGTCCACTTCATCTGTGGTCTGCCACTAACACAACTTCGGTCTGCGGTCACTTGTTGTCACTCACTGTGATAACGATTTTTTAGGATTACAGTGCTTGGGCTTGTAAATAAAGTCAATCCGACTGCTAACGGCACACAGCAGCGGTATTTTAATTATACAAAAAATCATTAGTTACCTTGAGATTACCTTGCGTGACTAAATGAATGGTGACTGTAAAGACGGCCCAATCGAAAGAAGCCTGTTATGTATGATGAATCTGTCACTGTTTAATTAATCTCTTTAGCCTGATGGATGAAGTCGTCCTTTCTTCTGTCTACTGACGGGTCCTGGAAGCAATTACAACTGACGTGGTTCTGGTCCAGTAGGACCCTCCTGTGGTCTACTACAGTCCGGCATAGATTTTCAGATTGGGATGTCTTTATTGGACCAGGGGGGGACAATGTTGCCGTTTACAATTGCTCAGCTCAAGATAATAGAAGACGGAGAGTAATAGAATAAATGCAACTACAAAATATAAAACACAAATCTGCAGCTAAATAACAGAAGAGTGAAAAGGGAGAAACATTGAGGAAAGGACCAAGAGCAACTATAACGGGCCCCTGCATTGTTTTTTTTACAAAGTACTTAAACATTTTTGTCGTTTTTCTGTGCTATTTTGCGTTATGTAATACGGCAGCCACATAATTGGAGGTTTCTAATTTGCACGGCGTTGTATGAATTGAGGGGACGTGTCACTTGCTTCTTCAAGTAAACTGAACTGAACTGAACTTAAGTGAAATCAAAATGCCAGAGGAACAGGGACAGGGTGCCTGAATGTGTCGGTCTTCCCCCTCCATCTCGGGTTGGTTCCATGGATCCACGCGGGTACCTCTTCAGTACATCCCATCCAATACACTCACCAGTTGAGTATTGATTGCGAGGTGTCAAGCGTCTGACACAACAGCGCTTCGGAGAAGAGCGAGGGAAGACAAGAGGCTTATTAGCCGGCTATGGAAGACGGCCGGTAAAGTACGAAGCAGTCAGTCAATTCTATTAAGATGCCCTGGCTTCACTCTTAGGCCCAGGCCCGTGCGGCAACCAAATTGAAAAGAGTCAGTTTCACTTTTCCGCACGACGTTGATGTCGGTGCCACGGATAATTTGACCTTTCATGTGTTTTTTTTTGTTGCGCCGGGACCAAGAGCCATTTTTCACCCCTTTCATTTCTGTGACCACAATCATGTTGTGCTCTTTTTCATCGTTTCTTTCAATCTGTGGTACAAAAAAAAAGAGTGTGCGGTGGGAAAAAAGTGCCTGTGGAGCAGCGTGGCGGCTGTAGGGTTGACACGGCGTTCCATTAGGGCTCTTTGCTGAGCTACGGTCCTGCTGGCATCTGTCACACACACACGCCTGGACACGCATCTACCCAAGGTTAGGGCAGCAATTCCTCTCACCTCTTTGCTCAATTAGGCCCGGGATGTGTCCACTGCGGCACGATTGCGTTCAAAATAATTGGCTGCTCACACGAGATTGTATTATAAAACATGCCTTTCAAGTCTAGCGGTTGTCATTTGTATGGAAATGTAATGGAAATGGAATAAAAATAAATATGATCCATATTTACTTTTGGGTTGTTGTGATTGAGGCGTTTTATTTTCATTTCATGAAATAAATTGTACGGTTGAGATTACCAGGGAAAAAACATTTGAGAGGCACTTCCGACATGGTGCAAAGCTCGGGCAAGCTGTGTGTTCAGCACGCGACACCCTGTGTGGAGTCTAAAGATGCCCGAAGCTGATAGTGACCGGTCCGGCTTGCTTGGTGTCCTTGAAAAGCACGGATGTATGTCACTTTTCTAAGATAAACAAGGTCCATTTAACAGCATTCAGTCATGTACAGATGGTTGTTTCGCCACATGTAATGCAGCCGGTTGGTTTTTTCATTTAGTTTGCTTGACAGAACACAGAGATATGTGTTTTTAACAAAAAAACATGTTTTCATGCAGTGGATTTACAAAATGCGTATCTTTTTTGTTGTGCCGTTAATGCCATGCCTAAAAGCACTTTCTCTATCTTTCACAGATGTGAAATTGGAAGTTCAAGAGCGATCAGGTAAGTGTTATTTTTCCACCTTGCCCATTATTCCTGTTTTTGACCACCACATGTTCCACAAAAAACCTCGCTCTTCAGTCACAAACCACTCAAAGGACACGTGCCGCCATTCTGACACCACAATCATGGCCTTGTTGTCCCATTCTCCTCAGCCTGTCAGACCTTCACTGATGAGAATCTCTTGAGGAAGCAGTGATGAACACATTTATCTATCGCCTCGTCTTTCCACTGTGGCCGCTCAAACCGATTCACCCATTCACATACACATGATTACGCTAAAGGCATTGTCAACAATGCACTCCTTTAGTGATTGTATTGAGGCACAAGCAAATCTTATAGTCTCCTGTAAAATTCATGATTACCAATGCATTGAGTGAGAATATGATGGTTCTTGTACTTTACAACATACGTCCTACATACTTTGTAGTTTGTAGTCCGGCCAGGTTGCCAGAAGCTATTTTCTCCACAAACTAGAAGAAACTCTGCAGAAATGTCTTTTTTGAAGACGTCTTGAGAGTGAAGCCGTGAGTGATTGTGTTTCTGACTTCTATCAGTGCTTACGCTTTTTTCTCTCCCATTGGAGTTGGATCACAAACCTTTCTGTTTCCCTATGGTCCTTTACAAACACACTTTTTTTTACATTTCTGTGGAAGCACCTGACAAGAAAGTGGTAATGTGGTGACATTGTTTCACTGACATGTTGGGGTGAACTTAATAGCTGGTCACTCAAGAATCACCCCAACCATTAAATTCAATGGCGTCTAGATTTAAACTTCTATTGGGAAAATATTGGCTTGTTAGATGGGTTTCAATCAGAAGTCTGAATAATTATTTTCTAATGAAGGCTGCAGTAGGTACGTTTTTTGGTTAGAAAGTTACCCCAAAACATATCTTTACGTGGACACACTGACTCAGTCTATTGTGAGTGAGTTTCATTGACCAGTGTAGCAGCAGTGCAGGAAGAAGTAACTTTCCAACCAGCTAGTACTACTGGCTAGCAAGCTATATGCTCAAAAAGCTATGCAAGCCTCAGAAAGCGTGCACAAAGTTGATTGACAGTCAGAGGAAACGCTCTTTCTCTTTGAGCTTCTGTGACTGGTTAGAAGGAGTGCGTCTCGCTGGAAAAACTGGAGAATTGAATATCTCTGCACTGCTGCTAGACTGGTCAATGGAACTCACTCACAATAGACAGTGTGTCAGTGTGTCATTGTTGTGTATTTGCCTTGATCACAGTCACTGTTAGAGATTGAAAAACAATTATAGAAACAAAATATCAGATGAAAAATTATTACAAAAAAAAATGAATGAAAAGGAACCAGTGGCGGATTTAGGCATAGGCAACATGGGCGACATGGGCATCAAAAAATAGGTGACATTTGCGCACATGTCACTGATCATGTCACTGTTTGTGTCAATTAACCTTGTTTGGAGTGGGCGCCCTGATTCTAGTTTGTGAGCTAGGCAGGCTACTGCCTGGGAAGGTCTCTAGGTAGGCTACCGCCTGGGAAGGTCTCTAGGTAGGCTACCGCCTGGGAAGGTCTCTAGTTAGGCTACCGCCTGGGAAGGTCTCTAGGTAGGCTACTGCCTGGGAAGGTCTCCCACTAGAAGATGGGGAGGGGGCGGGGGTAGGTGGACCTCAGGTCTCCCCACTGGAAGCCCGAGTTAGGTGCTGCAGCACCCCCTGGTGGATGGTAGAGGACCTGCACGTTCACAACTATAAATACAAAAAAAAAAAAAGTATTTCAGTAAGTGGTAATAATCATTAACAGTAGGCTAAGTGGTTAATAATCACTGGTCGATGCTCTTATCATTAAGATATTTTCTAAAGCTGTCTCTCATAACAGCCAGTGCATAGCTGCTTTTGGGCCTGGGCGAACCGCTGCATTGGCGGTTCGCCCAGGGTGCCAAACAGGCTAGCACAGCCACTGGTGGGAACGGCCTAGTGATCAGTCAAGAGTAAGTAAATTGTGCAATTTCATGGCATATTATTTATATTTTTATCTTCACTTAAGGCAGTGCTGTAGATTAGACCACAGCATTTGTTGAGTACTTGATTCTGATTGGTCAATAATGGGACACCGCTGCCTTTTAGCTGTTTCAAATCAATACGCTGCAAAGCCAACTTTCACAGCAACGGTCAAGTAGAAGATCGACCAGATGTTTCCTTGACAACGCGAAACAATATGCCCAACGCACTGTGGAAGAATATTTTAATGTCAGCTGATTAATTCGATAAAAAAACAAGAATTATATGAAAATAACCAATATCTAATCATTGTTGGTAACTGTGGTACAACCGGAGTCCGGTTCGCCTCGGGCTGCATTACCAACCTCGTCGTACAGTATTTTCCAATAATACAGTATATTGTTTTCCAATGATGGGACAGCCGGTCGTGGTTTATTCCTTACATACTGTGGCATACAGACAGGAGCCACTTTGTGGCTGTTGGCATAGCGTGGTCTCCCCTGGCAACTGTGAGATGTTTCTCTATTCTGCTTCATAGTTGACCCGCTCTATCTTACCGTTTATTCTCTTAAAAACTCTGGATGACACTTTTATCATAGCAAAAAGCAGAGCATTTTTTCACTGAATTCCCAGACGGTAGGATATATTTGAGCTTTTTCGCTTGGGAGGACGACACTGCAACTGACACTTTCGAACACATAACTGTACTCCTTCGTCTGTTGGCTGTGTAACAGAGGGCGCCATTCACGAGATTAGCCCAATAGCAGGCTTTTAGATTAGACTGGGGACTTTTGAAAGTGTTACCTGCCACAATGGCCTATATAGATGAAATGTTTGAGAACAAAAGCCAGCGTCCGTCCATCAATGCCCAACCCTGTCTTCCCTGCTGTGCCAAAGAGAAAGAGACGGGGCTTTTACAGAACAGTTGGATGAAATACAATAACATGAGTGGATGTGTTTTTTATTTTATTTAAAGCGTCTCACAGTACTGTGAGTGAGTGCATTCCCGAGCATCGGGGCGGCCCCGGTGGGACATGGTGATTTGCAGTTGAATATAATTCCCCGCCAAACGAAGACTTTGTTTGCAAACAGAATCACTCATTGGAACAGAGTGATGCATTTAGTGTCCTAATCAACGGCTCACACATTTGAGAGTAGATTTTGGCTTTCGCAGTGGTGCCTTCCCTATCCGGGTGCAACACACAACAACGCAAAGCCAAAGCATAGCTCAGTGGGGTCTTTATACCGGTACTGTTTATGTGTGTACAGGGGTAAGGCCATGCAGTCAGTAGATCATGGTTCGGCTTAGCTGTTTTCTGCTTAATGTGGGAGCTGTGGAGATGATAGTGCTCCAAACCTCTCTCACTATTTCCAAATGGGAAAAAAAAGCATCAAAATATGACTTGAGAAAGTACCGTGCAGTGTGCACTACAAACGACCATTTCGAAACCCTCGGGGGGTCTCTACACAACGCAGGCTTTCCCCCCAATGCGTTGACAATCACTCACCGAGCCGAGATTGTTTCTGGTAATTTCCTTAATGCATGCAAATGAAGCGCTTCCTTAAGTTGGGCCCCGTTTGTGCCGGTTTGTTTTTTTTCCGACTACGACATTTATCTTTGCTTTTTTAGTTGTGTTCACACAAAGCTCTGACTCTCTCTCTCCCTCGCCCTCGCTCCCTCTCTCCGTCTCTATTTCTCCCTCTGAAGCCCTCCCTTGCCTATTCATGGCAATTTAATGAGCGCCCCGAGTAGAGAATTGTAATTTTGTTTGCTTGCGTTGTAAAGGAGGCAGATTCTTTTTGCGACGCACACTTCGTAACAATGGACCCGCAATGGGAGCTCTTTAGCATTCTGCCACCTTTACCGTCTCAGAGAGCCTGGGAATGAGTAATGTGATGTATGCATTTTTTTGTTTAGCGTTCACTTGTGGATAATGATAACTCTTATTGCTTATTGAGCTTCCCTCGCGCCTGCTCCCTGTTTACCCACCCTCTCTCTCTCTCTCTCTCTCTCTCTCCCTCTTTCACTCTCTCTATTATGTCACAATGTTATCTCTCTCTCTCTCTCTTTCTCTCTCTCTCTCCATCCTCATGTGCTTCTCGCTTTGTCTTTCACCTCTACCGTAAGGAAATAAGGGACATTGTGTGTGTGTGTGTGTGTGAGTGTGTGTGTCACGTTTCTGTATGCACCTCTGTGTTAGATGGGGTCTATCAATCAATTCTTCTCTAAATCCTCCTGTCTCTCACACGATCTCAGGCCAGGCCACTCAATACACCGCCACAGGCCGGCCAAGGTGTGTGTGTATGTGTGTATGTTCGGTGTGTGCTCCTGCATGCTCCTGTGTGTGTGTGTATGTGCTCCTTCCTGCATTTATGTGTGCTCCTGTGTGTGTGTGTGTGTGTGTGTGTACATTCACGCCTGTGTGTTTGGGGTGGTGGTGGGGGAGGGGTGTTTGTCATCACTATCCCCGCCCCCCCTTAGTTTTCCTCTCTCCCACCTCTCAGGTGCCAACTGTCTTGTTGTCTCAGAGGTCAGGGCTGAACACTCAAGCAATCTGAATCTCTCTCTCTCTCTCTCTCTCGCTCTCTCGCTCTCGCTCTCTCCCCCACTCTCTCTACTGTCTACACTACTCTCTCTCTCTTCTCTTCAGTAGTCTCTCCCTCTCTCTGTGCTGACAAGGCGATCTGTGTAGCGGGCCGTACCAAGGTTTAGTGGTGCCTCAGTGGCCCCTCATGTCGTGCAGGGAGAGACGTGCATGAGCTGTGTTCCCACTCCCTTCCCTATATGTACTTAACATATAACATATATTTAACTTATATGCCATATAAGATATCACTAGGGTCCTCTTCTGTAGGACTCCCCTAAAGCACCCAGGGGCCACCACCAGCCCTCCCTCCCTCCCTCCCTTCAACCGAGTCCCTTACGAACGTCTTAGGGGGACGAAGGCCCGCGAAAGGCCTGCTCCCTCCTTCACCCCCCCCCCTCCCCCCCCCCCCCCCCCCGCCCCCCCCCCCCCACCCGTCCCCATCCATCCTTCCGTTCGTGCTGTTCATTGTGCCTGTCCGATGCCCGC
>JAOPJI010061035.1:0-12180 GCA_027122695.1 Merluccius productus
GGTGAAAATTTTTCAAAAAAAAGAGAAAAAGATTACGTAATTACATTTAATTAATGTCCACACCACCCACTCAATAATAACAGACACTTCCTTTTACCACAATGTGCCATTGACCCTGAGCTAATCTCATTGCAACCTTTGCTTGGTAAAAAATACATTTTCAAATGTAAAACTATTTGAGGGTGTTTGGCAGGGGATTAAGTTGAACCTCTGCCAAACAGCGTTTGTGTGGTTGAGAAGTATTGCTCGACTGAAGCAGTACTTCTTAACCACACACATCTCGTAAAGAGAATTACAACCCTACAATACAGGCTAGGAATTACTCAAAACACATTCTGTTAAGCACTGTTCATTCCTCAGAGGATTGAGGGAAAGGTATTGAACAATGTTCTACGCTCAGTCTTTTGTCATCTCTCCTTTTCTTATGAAACGGCTGATGAAAAGCTGGCTTGAAGAATCAAAGCAAACCCCTAAATGTAGCATTTTTCATTGTATCCTTTCCGATGCCGTAATTTTCTCACCGTATTTTTCTGAATTGCAAAGTGTGGCGTGTGTGTGTGTGTGTAGACATGTGCCAGCCTCTGTGTACATGCCTTTGTCACTACAGTCTCACACACACACACACAGAAACACAGAAACACACGCACACACAGACACGCACACACAAAATCACAAGCATTCCCGCACAGTACATTGAAATCCTTCACTGCCCTGGCTTGCATTCGCCTGCAGATGCCAGACGCCTTTTCCGTTGTTGATTTGTTTTTATTTCTCAACTACCGTTTACCCGGTAGGAACCGCAATCGCTACACTTGAGTGGACAGCTTTAATATGGCAGTGAACAGGGATATGCAAGTGTACGCACACACACGCACACACACGCACACTCACACTCACTCACACACACTCACACACACACACACACTTGAACTGTGTTTAAGCAATAGAATGGTCCCAGATCACTAACTTACACTTGGCGCCCCACAGCACATCACTCTTTCAAGACTTTAAATGACTGTAAATAATATGCAGTACTAAATAGCACCAAAGCTGATGTGGTCTTACCGGGCTGGGTACCGGCCAAAGGTACTCTCTCACACAACTAAGTATGTGAAAACGCATTCAACAGTTCACTATCTTGCTAGGAGCTCTGACGTTGATTGCAGCTCACGCCTGTTGTGGCGGTCCGTCTGGTGAAGGACAGGCTGAAGAGAGGAGAGCAAGATAATACGCAGTATTCACCACCAGGGGCGATTCTAGGACTGGACCTTTCTGGGGGCTTAGTCCAAAATAAGATGTACATTTCATTACATCTGCAATGGTTTATTATGTAGGCAACTGGCTAGGGGATATGGGGATATCCAGGACGTTGAGGATTTGATGGGGTTATCTTATCTTATCTTGTATTTTATACATCCATTTTGGATGAGGCATAAATAGAAGTGGCAAACTTAATTTTAGGGAAAAATGACATTTTCAGGGCAGCTGAAATTAGAAACAGTGGGGCTTCAGCCCCACTAAATATGGTCTAAAATCACCCCTGTTCACCACTATGTCCTAGTTAACAACCCCCCACCCCTTTTCTTTTGCTCCTCTCATTTATTTCCCCGCTTTCCTATCTCTCTAACCTTCACATTCCCCCCCCCCACTGTTGCCGCTTTCCACACACAACCCCATTTTTCTTGTACTTCTCTACTCTGGGTTTTATATGTTTCTTTCCCCCCTGCCCCTCCCCCCCCCCCCCCAATCCTCCACAAGTGTCACACGAAACAGATGCATACACATGCACACACGCACGCATGTACGTACACATGCACATGCGCTCTCTCTCCCCCCCACACTATGGTGACTTGGCCTTTTCTGCATGACCAGCACATTCCCAACCTTTTTTTTTCACTGTACCTTACATTGGCTGCTGTCTCATTTTTGATTAAATGTTCATTCTCACTGTACATTTTCCCTTCCACACTACATAAGTTTCTTAAATGCATCATGTTAGCTTTCCCCATGTGTCCTCTCCTTCCCAATCTTCTTCCACTCATGCTGCCTCATCTATCTCCTCCTCCTCCAACAATTGCTTTTAGTGTGTCTGTGTGTGTTTTCCCATTTCTCACACCCCTCATTACATGAGCAATTCCATCCTACATGCTTTCATCTTTCTCCTTTTCTGTCTCTCACACACACACACACACACACACACACATGCTCTCTCTCTCTCACTCACTCACTCACTCACTTACTCACTCACTCACTCACTCACTCACTCACTCACTCTCTCTCACACACACACACACACACACACACACATACACACTGCAGCTGTACCATATGTGGAGAGAGATGGTGGTGGTTTGCTTGCAGTTTTGATTGAGTAGTATCCTCTTGCGGTTGTTCCTACGGTGGGGAGATTGGCAGGCGGTCACCAGATGACACTGAATGCAGCAGGCCGTAAGGTGGCCACTTATCCTGGCTTTAGCTGCAGTAGCACTGTGTTTGTGTGTGTGTGTGTGTGCGTGCGTGCGTGTGTCCTTGGAGGATTAGCTTAATGTTAGTGCTGAGACTAGCGGCAGCGCCTGGGGCTCATCGTCTGGGCCCAGGCTTTAATTAGGTAAATGTCAGGAGCTAGCACATGTAACAAAACAATGCCCTGGCTTGAAATATCGGCTCCCACAAGGCTGACTGTGGGTTTGTTTGTATGTGTGCGAGTGTGTTTATTTGCATGCGTGATTATCGGGGCTCTACAGTGCGAACATTTTGCTTGCTTGTGCGAATGTGAATGTACAATTAGGAGCCCATGTGCAAGTAAAATTTTCTGTTTTTTACTAAAATAAACTAGATCATGTTACCGGCTTTTTATGTGCATTTAAATAACCAAATAAAACATGATCTAGAAGCTTAACATATAGAAATGGAAAGATATTGGATATTCACACTCCGTAATAAAGCGATCTTAAGCAAGGAACTAATGAGACAGCCCGCGGTGGGTCTAGTGGTGTTGCATTAAAACTGAAGCCGAAGGAACGGTGCTAAAGCTGGGAAAAAAAGGGGATCTATGGTCAGGTTCCAACAGTTGACGCCGCTAGACCCATGGTGACTTGGACCGCTGAGTGCGTCTTTCGCTTCCGGCTTTGGATGGCTTTATTACGGAGTGTGAATTGTTTGTTTAATATTCATCTGTTATTTTTAACTTTGGTTCTCTTCTAATGTTTCGGATGGATGGATTTAGCCTATGGATCTATCGCACCTGTCACTTCGACTAAGCCGGTCACCGTAATGGCTTGTAAAGCTGAAATTGTTTTTATTTGAATTTATTGTTTGTTTGTTTTTTAACCACGAATCATCAAAAAATCAATTGACATTGGGACTCGAGTCGACTTTTGAGAACATTTTGAGTCAGGTACAGCCCTACACACTTCACACGTTCCAATACAACTTGGGAGGCATAGTTTATAAATCTGTTTCATCCCATTTACTGCATTCACACCCGAAGATTTGTGACAAAACTGCTTGCAACACAACTTCCTGGCAAAGAATTACAAGATAATGTTCTGAAACGTCGCTGTTCACGTCCCTGTAAAGCCACATGTTGCTATTGGGCTTGGGAAGCTGACATTTTCACCACGTTGCATTTTTCACCTCCATTTCGTGAGGAATCATCCCGTTTGCCTGTGTTAATGCAATGAACTACGAACAGGCTGACTTTCTGTTAAAAGATGGTTAGACAGTATTATTGTGTTAAAAAGTGCCACAGTAAATCCCACGATAGCGGTGTGGGAGAAAACTCGTTTCGACGTTCCTACTTGGAAGAAGACCAAAGGAGAACTGGTAGAGACGGTGACAAAAAGACATCAAATGGCCTGGATAGCAGCAGTGAGACGTACCAACATCTAATGCTGTAACATTTCAGCATCAGTGAAAGTGTGTTCTCTGCATTTTCATTCCGGTGGGTTCTCGCTCTCTCTCTTTTTGCGTGTAATGTTATTGTATGTCTGTAAAAAAACACAAAAGTTGTTTGGATGGCTAATGTTATGAGCTAACGTTATCTGGAATGCACACCAGTCAGCCCTGGCTAGGTCACGGGTCAACCAGCATATGAAATGGCAGAGTCCCATCCAGACATGGCATCTCTACAATTGGGTCACAGTGAAATCACAGTGGTACAGCCAGAGCGTTTTTTAAGACAGTCTGCAAGAGATGAGCAACAGAGGGCACAGAGAGAAGCATAAGAGAGGGTACAGAGAGAAGCAGAAGAGAGGACACAGAGGGAAGCAGAATGTCATCTTTGTCAGAAAAGGTGTGATGAGATCAATCGCCTGTTGGTACCACTTTTGTTTCAACCGAAAAACAGTTTTAACTGCCAGACAGTTTGCGAGGCAGTATGCCTCATCAGTTTATTAAGGCATTTGGAAACCGTGTTGCAGTTATAGTAGACTGTTTTGAAGACTTCATTGAAAAACCATCAAATCTGCTAGCACGCGCACAGACATTTTCAAACTACAAACACTATCACACCCAGAAATACCTCATGGGCATTACACCTCAAGAAGTTATCTCTTTAATTTCCAAGGGATGGGGAGGCCGCACCAGTGACAAACATTTAACAGAACAGTGTGGGAGTGTGGGAATGATGTGTGCTGAGGTAAGGCTCCTTGCATTCACAAAAGGACATCATCAGATGGATGCAAAGGATGTGGAGGAAACGAGAGTTGGCGCTGCCCCAGAATTAATTTTCGAGAGGGTCCTGTCCAATGTGTCCTAGTGTTGTTGTATAGTGTTGTCGTTAGAGAATGTATTGGAGAAAGACCAAGGGCCCTATCTTGCACTCAGCGCAATTGACTTTGTACACCGGCGCTTGTACAATTCCTATTTTGCACCCGACACACATTGGTATTTTCCCTCAACCGGCGCAAGTCCTTAACGTAGGGAATGAACTTGCACTCCGGTGCAGCGTGTGTACAACGTGCATACACTTTGCTTCTTTCATCTACGAGGAAGCAGTTCCCATTTTTGCAAACCATACATACAAGCAAAAATATTACCGCATATGTGAAAAAAATAGGCATAAATCTAGCGTACACAGTTACCCAAAATATTCAGGCTAATAGTAATGACGGATCAAATTAACCTGTTTGACCAATAGTCGCTCAATAAGGACACCAGGATGACACCTTTTATTATGCCAGCAAAAAAAAAAAAGCCTTGCCACCCCAGCTACGCAATTACAATGTAATAGCAGAGTAAAATAAGTGAACCTGAGGTCAGTCTTGAGAGTGAGAACACAAAATAAAAACTTGTGTGTGCATAGTTTCTCTGTTTGAGCTCCTCCTAAAAGAGGAAGCTATTCCTGATTGTCTCTTGTGAGCTGTCGATGTCTATCTTGTCCAATGGGTGTTTGTGGGTGAACCCCTCCCAGGGTTCAGCATTTTGTTTCCATGGATACTATCTGCTGTACCAGGCAGTGGCAGTTGCTCTTGGTATGTGTATGAGGTAGTTGTCTTTGAGAGTAGCACCCTCAGTCTCTTCTTACTGACCCTGTAATGGCCTAGCTGAGATTCTAATGCTAGTAATCAGTGCAATATATTCCACATTTCCCCCCTTTGATACTTACAGTATCACTTAAAGTAAACATACATTGGCCATTTGACCTCTCCCAAATGGCTTGTTTAAACTAATCAAGAGATAAGAGTATCTTCAATGTTTCTAGTTATTATCAAGAGTGTTATGGTCCATTTACTTTTGGCTGGGCCCACTTTCATTGGAAGATGTGGACATAGACCCAGTCATCAACCTGGGGTAGTGGTCCCCTATGTGGTGGCTCGTCTGGGGTTAGATTGGCTGCCCGCACCTGCTTTTACAAACACTGATGGACAGATGTGAGGCTCTTCATATATGCAGCTCACTCATCTTCTAAATGCTCTAGGGCTGGTCCCGCAATCTGGGGTTGTACAGAAGGGATAGGCATGGGTATCCCTGTTAGCATTTCATGTGGAGTCAAATGGGTTGTCCTATTTATTGAGCAGGGCATGCTCATTAGAACTAACAGGAGGGCTGCTACCCATGTTAGTTTGGTCTCTTGACACACTTTGGCTAATTTGGATTTAATTGTTCCATTAGCCTTTTCCACTAATCCTGCTGAGTGTGGGTGGTAAATGCAAGATAGATTGTGTTTGATTCCTAATTGGATGGTGATGGCATCTATTATTAATTTATTGACAAAACCATCGCTACTATTGTCTAAACTCTTTCTGGGATACCGAATCTGACTTTTCTAACCATGCATTTGGCTACACTAAGCAATGGTTGCAGGGGAATGCTTCTACCCATCTAATGAATCTGTCTGTGAGTACTAAGCAACCTTTCTCCCAGTCTTTCTTCCCCAGTCTTCCAACCCCCTGGTACCCGGCATCCAACAGCCACAACAGCCCATTGACATCCAGGGCCTTTAGTATTTCTGGGCGGATCTCGTCCGGATCTCCTGCTTCCGGATTCTCCTGCGTCCACTCCTGGCAAAGCGCCGGGAGTGGACGGAAGCAGGTCAGAAGCAGGTCAAAGAACCTCACCCGGACTAGGGAGACCGGGGCCCACCCCTGGAGCCAGTCCCGGGTGTGGAGCTCACAAGCTAAGGTTTTTAGTGTTGCGTGCGTATACCTTTAGTACCTTCTGTCATCTTTCTATAATAACTTATCTACTGCTGCTTGTATAGTCATAGTCTACATACGCATTTGCAGCACACGAGAGGGGATTAATTATGTTATGCTCATATGGGTCTCTTGCACTTGCGCTATGCACGCTCTTCTAAAAATGGCTAATACTATGGTCATTTAGCTGAAAAGAGAAAAAAAAGGTTAGTCAATCAATGGTTATACACTACACACATTCATTAAGCCCGCCACACAGCACTTTAACACACACCCTTGCTCCTTTACTTATCTAGACTTCTCTACACTGATATATCATACATTTAATAGCCGCACTGGACTATGTAAACCACTATATAGTAAGCCTCTGAGTGCTGCCTTATACACCTTTAATGGACTTATCTATACTGGATTATCATAGACATTCATGGGCAATATAAACCATCTGTATATTAAGCCCCTGGGTTCTGCCTTTACACCTTTTCGGGACCTAATTATACTGGGTGACCATAGGCATTCATGGACAATATAAACCATCTGATATTAAGCCACTGAATGCTGCCTTTACACCTTTTCGGGACATAATTATAATGGTTGACTATAGGCATTCACAGACAATATAAACCATCTGATATTAAGCCACTGAATGCTGCCTTTACACCTTTTCGGAACCTAATTATACTGGTTGACATAGGCATTCATAGCTGTGCACTTGATTATTCCTTTAAATTCATTACACAATACCTATATAACATGAAATAGCCTAAGCGTATTCCACTCAACGTTATCCTCGTCTTTACCGGACCATATAAAGACTATAACATTGGATAATGTGTCGGTTTGACTCCAACCATATTGTCTTACCAAGAGTGCATCACCACATTAATACGCAAAAGACCTACATGGCTCACACTATCAGAAACGAGAAACTGCGCAGTAGTTCTCAGTTTTGAAGTGTGGTCCCCGCGGGTCCCTGCCATGGATGTTGCATTCCTGGCTGGCTTACCAAATTGTCATAAAGAACTCTAGCAGTTCTTTTCACTTAGGTTCGATGGTTGAAGACAAGACGGAGGAAACATCTATAAAGATAACTGAGTTTATCCCAATAATACAACGTAATACCAGAGTAAAATAAGTGAACTTGAGGTCAGTCTCGAGAGTGAACACTAAAGATGCACTTGTGTGTGCATAGTGCATCCTAAAAGAGGAAGCTTTTCCTGATTGTCTCTTGTGAGCTGTCACTGTGTATCTTGTCCAATGGGTGTTCGTGGCTAAACCCCTTCCAGGGTTCAGCAATTTGTTTCTATGGATACTATCTGCTGTACCAGGAAGTGGTTGCTCTTGGTATGTATGAGGTAGTTGTTTTTGAGAGTAGCACCCTCAGTCTGTTTGATGTCCACCTGTCAAGTAGCCTCTGGTTTGGCAAACCCCTCATGCCCATGGTTATCCAATAGCACCCTGTAATGGCCTAGCTGAGATTCTGATGCTAGCTATCAGGGCAATATATTCCACAAATTACAATAAGACCTAATTTATCTGAACCCCTGAAAAATGGAGGGCATTCATTAGATTCAAATGTTCTGATTATTCAAATTAGGCTAAAACACATGGGGCTTCTGAAATAATTTTTCATTCAATTAAGTTTTTTCCAAGTGCAATATTTGGCTGAAATGTGTTTGGATATGCAACAGCCAGGTGAAGTTTATTTCTTTGGTTCAAAAAGAAAAGTCATAAAATACATTAATGGGCCTAAACTAATTCCCAATTCCAAATAAATGCATTTTGGAATAAATGTACACTTAATTACAATTAAAATTATTGAGATTACACTGGGTTATTAAACAGAATGCTCGCCAACTTAGGAAAGCCTAACCAGTGAGTCAAACAAAACAAGTTCATATATCAATATTCATTAATTTAATTTAAAAAAACAGATTGTGAGTGTGGTTTGTGAAAATAAAGGTCCTTTATGTACATGGACAAAACCAAATGTTGTCAGCAGCAGGGGCATCATCAAGTCCAACACAACTGAGATGAAACCACCAAACGCTGAGAGTGCATGATGTGTGTAAATTGAGAAATATAGTGTGAATAACCCATAGTCAGCTCACAAGATATGTGTCTGCTTAATTTAGTGTTTTCACTACTGTTAGCTCTTAGTACAAGGACTGACACTAGACAACAGGTGAGGTGTATTTGCTGTATTTCCTGTAAAGAGTTTCTTTATGTTGGTAAACTGAGCGAAACAGATGTAAATTCTGATTCACAATGGGTTAAAAGTAAGCATGTTGGCAAGTAAGAACGCTGCTGTACCTTTGCTAGAATCACTGTGTTCTCGCAGTTGGCTGGCTTATGAATTAGCAGGTTGCACCCTGCCATTGTACGTGAACTTACAGTGACTTATAATTCTTGAATTCATGTCTGGTGTACGTGCTCAGCCCAAAAACCACAATGTCACGGTGTGGTGATGCTGGGTAGTGTGTCTGGATCACAACTTCACTCTTTAGCTGGTAATTCATAGGGATCTACATTTATCTCACTGATCCTGCTTTTATACTGTTCTTCTTTGGCATCTGTAAGCAGTAAAGAACCTTCTCTTTCTCCCTCCCTTTATCCATTTTGTTCGATTTTGACCAGTTTTAGGTATTTATCTTATAAAATGTTGCTATAGCTATATTACTTTCAGTTCACTCTACAGTTTTAGCGACCGTGTACATCAACCGACTTAACTTCCCAAGCCCGATTGCAGCAGTAGAGACCGGGTGCTTACGATAACATTATGCCAGGAGTTGGAAGCTGGTGATGCACCAGCTCATACAAAACTCCAGACCCTGGACATTAGCGGCAGCTGCCAATGCATTTCTCTTCTTCCCTTGCGCGTCTGTCTGTGTTAAACCCCGGAACTGGAGCACAATTCCATCCGGAGTGGCTTAAGTGTAAACCCGGGACGGGTTTGTTCCCCGGTGGACCAACATGGGACCTTATTTTGGAAAAAATATGTACGGTAGACAAATCATTTTTTGATCTTGTTTGAATTGTGCCATGAATTACACGTATGATATTCCTCAATTTAATAGGTGATTTTGCAAGTCAAAAAAGTGAGACTGAAAATACGTAATTAGAAAGTCTACACACCCAAAAGTCTCGTAAGTGACATCATGTTTTCTTTACAAAAGCTACCCAGAGCCACTGAAAATAATGTTAACGCAATGCCTGTGTCTTTCGTATCGGATGTAGTCACACGAGTAACGGGTCTTGCTCATTCTTTCGCTTTCCGGCTGATCAAGGCCCCGGAGTCACTGGATAAAACACATCAGTTAAGAATGATACATCTATGCATGTTGGGGTTGGTGATGTATATCGTGCAAGACGAGAGATGTAGGGCACCTTATCTGAAAACAGTTTGCACCGTTCCGCGTTGAACGACATGTTCCCTCGAAATGCAACAGGCTTTGAGGTACGTGTTAGAGGTGTTACCCAATCAGCAGCATAGTGTATACAAACCCGTCGTAAAAGGCAGTGCGCACAATGGATCCAACTAAAGATCCAAATAAATAATCCTTCATCTGAAATGTTTGCCTTGTCATCCTGAAATGTGAGGCAAATGTTGGATCACTATAATTTCGCAACCAACCATTAGTTTCCACATACCCTTCACTCGATTGTGAGGTTCTCTGCTATTCTGGACGGCAAAGGCAGTGACTGTAACATTGAGCATATTTTGTAGTATTGTATTTAATCTGATTTCATCAGGCTCTATAAATTCTTTGAAAAGAACGCAAGAAATGGCCTCAGCTGCCATAGGAACACTTGTGTAACACAACAGGGTGTTCAACGCACCACCTTTTCTGTTTAAATAAACTTTTAGCTACGTTTTGTGGGGGCTGAACGTGCCCGTAGTGCACTGAGCAGTTTCACACAAAACTATTTGTTAGTTTACTGTTTTATGACAAACTGTGACTTTCTTGACTTGCAAAATTATCTTTTAAGTTGACATATATGTAATTCATGGCACAAAAACATCTGTTTGAGAATGATGAGCACTGGCACAGAGTTATGCTTTATTTTTGTTTCAATCTATTTTTAATTTATCACTTAAATAGAAATGACAGCTGCCAAATATTAGTGTTCTTTATTGTAGGAGTGAAGTAAACAATAATGAATCCCTCTATTTTGACTCTCCAGCTGTTTTATTTAGTTGTGCCCCTACTTTTTTTCGATAGTCCCCAATCGCTCGCATGGAAAAAAGTCAGCGTGGATCCCTGGTGATGATGCATGGCCGGCTGTCTTTCCGATGGATTTTTCCTCCAGTAAACATCTGCTTAATTTCATTCTGCCATGACTTTAGTACAGCATCACCCCGTCCAAAATGCTTTCACAGCAACCAAGGGAATGCCATGTGGAGAACAGGGTACATGCAGCTTCCATATCGCATTGGTACGCCTATCCCTCTGCAGCGTCACTGCATGTATGCTGAAGCATGCTATATTTCAGCAGCAGCGGATATTAAAAGTACATCGACTTAAGAGTGGTGTGTGACCATAGGCGTCAGTTACGCTGGGGACGCTGGGGACGAGTACCCACCAATTTTCGTCAAGATTAATGTTGTACCCACTTTATTTTCCGCCCCCCCCCCCGTCCCCGTCAACAATCGCGAATTTTGTTTCCAGCCCGCCCCTGGTCCCCACCACTTCTAAAACCAAACTGACGCCCTTGTGTGTGACATCGAGTTAAGAGTGGTGTGTGTGTGTGTGTGTGTGTGTATGCATACATATATGCGTGTGTATGTCTGTGTGTGTGTGTGTGTGTTTGTGTGCGCAAGCGCCGATGCTGATGCGCCAAGGCTACAGATGTACTGACCTGCAGACGGCGTGTGTGCGTGTGTGTGAGCTGCAGAAAACGCAGAAAGGTTATGTATATTATACATACATGTGTGTATGTGTGTGTATGTGAGGTTGCAGCTCCAGCTGCAACCTCTCCTGGAATAGCTGCTTCCCGATGATGGAGTGAGGGGGTGGTACTGCTAGTGTTGAATGGATAAGTGGGAGGCAGGGCTCCTGGGAAGAAGGGAGGCCAGCTTGAGTGAAGGGAAGGCTTAAGAGGCAGGAAGGTTTCGAGTGGAGGGATTTGTAGCCCAGAATCTTGCCTGCACATGGCGATGAGGATGGTGACTAAGATAATGGTATGAGGAAGAGGAAGGACATGAGAGGATTCGTGTAGGATTTACAGTGGGTGCAGGCGGCACTGCATGCCAGAGCTAAAGGTCCTCCTTGTTTCAGGCAACACTCCGGGAAGGGTTGGTAGCACCACTTCCTGAGCTGTCTTTGTGGCCAGCATCAAACAGAACTCATCTGTGCAGCATCTTACAGTCTTAAAGGACATCCGAGGGACCATGCATTATATCAAAATGACTGGCTTTTTACACTTGGCATTAGGGATGTCCGATATTGGCTTTTTTACCGATAACCGATAACCAATATTGTTCAACTCTTAATTTCCGATACCGATATCAACCGATACCGATACCGATATATGCGGCCGT
>JAOPJI010061070.1:0-12167 GCA_027122695.1 Merluccius productus
TATTCCCCCTGCTGATAAAGTGGAACGGATTTGATTGTGAAGCAATGGAAAGACCGCTGGACTAGTAGACCAGTCATGCACTAATATTTTTGATGGCAAATGTGGGGGGGTCCAAACGACTTTTTTTCAAGGGTGGGGGGGACGTGTGTCCCCTCAATTATATTATGGTGACGCCCATGCCCCTCTAGACCCCTCAGGTCTTCTGGGACCGGTCTATTAATTATACCTAAAGTCAACACTGACAAAACTAAAAACGTTTGTTCACCATTGCTTTCCCCTCTACTACATTTTGATTGTATTCTTTTATTCTCCAATTTGTCTTGTTTGTTTTTAAAGGTCTTTGTTATGCATTCTTTCAAATATTTTTTATTGTTTAAGGTGTCTTTATTTATTTCATCCTTCCAAAAAAAAAGAAACATGTGTGTGAAGCACATTGAGTTGCCTTGTGTATGAAATGTGCTATATAAATAGAGTTGACTTGACATACTTATTAGCCTAACCAAAGGGCTCTTTAATGTCTGCCTAGGTACAACAAACATGGGACTGAACATCTCCTACAGTTTGGATGTGGATCCTATGAGAAAAACAATTCGTGGTTTCTTTATGGAAACAGACCCCAAAGGAAACAAAACTCTTCAGTCTACTGTGGCGATAAGGACCAACCACTGTTTCAACCACTCCATCAATATGCCAGTATGCAGAGCCCTTTAATGCTTCAACATGCACTCCTTGTTTCACTTTAAAAAAAAAATAGATTTGTTCATGTGTATCATATACATTTTGTTAAGAAAAATACTAATGAATGGATTTCATACTGTATAATACAATTGTCATTTTATTCATTTTTACTATATAGATATATAGAGATTTTTGGCCTGTACATCTGACTAATTTGTTTTTGCAGACATGTGTGTACGATACATTATCACCCATCGTCATCAGATTGAAATTTGCTCAACTTGAAAGCAAGGAAATGGCAAGCGTCCTGAATGCAGACAGTGTTACGCAGGTGGATACTGAGGTATGGTGATAGCTAAATGGTAGTTGATCTAACAGATCTCTATGCATACATCTGGACATATCTGTATCTGAATGGACTGGTTGCATGTAGGATGCATGTATTTGTAAGAAATACAATCACAACTATACGTCAGTCAGGAAGACACAGATGCCGAGTAATGTTTATTTGTTTGTTTATTATGCATTTGTATTTATTCTAAGAAGATACCATACTGCCATTTGCAATAATACCTCTTTTGAATGATCTTGAGAAATATATCCTTATCTTATTCATGTTTGCTCTTACCAGTAGAGAGAGTGTGTGTGTGTGTGTGTGTGTGTGTGTGTGTGTAAATAGTTTTTTTCATCAGTTGAGGTGTAAATAAGCGTTTCAGGGCATAATCTAGCACACGATGGTACGTCTATCACAAGCACATGTTTAGTCTCCTCAGAGCCTTAACACTTTTACATCAGGTATCCACCTCATTTAAACTCTAACGCACAAACCACAAGCTACCCTAACACAATACTGTATGCATCATTCTTCTTCAAACTTCTCTGTGTCTCAGGTCCCCTTCGAGAGGAGCTGCAGAACCAATGATACCTGCATTGCGGAACTGGAGGTGGACTTTAACTTCACGTATGTACAGTATATATATCCAACCCATATCCGACCGCTATACCATATATGAGTTTTGTAACTAAAAGGAAACTCTGTCTTACAGCACCTCAACATTAGTGGTGGTAAACCAAAACAGCTTCTATGTGAACATAAGTCTATCCAACTATGCAGACGACTCCTTCAACACAAAGCTCTACATCTCCTACCCTCCAGGCCTCTCCTTCTCCATGTTGACCCTGTTGACGGTGACATGCCCAAACAAGCAGTTTCTTTGCTAAATGAAATGCGTTGAGGATATGAGACTGTTTTTTTAACATGTTTTTTTTTTTTGTTCTCCTTTTTGCATTGGATTCAACAGTCATCTAGGCCAACGTTGCCCTCCTGTAGGGATCTGGAGGGGGTTCTCAACGAGACCATATGCGGTGTCAATCTTCCTGTGTACCGCAGTAGAACCAGCGTGAGTTAAGTCCCACAGCAAAGCTTAATTTGTAACAAGGAGCCAGTGTGAAGTCCATTTAAATTACTTACTAAACTACTTGTGAGTTGTGACCTAACTATTAATTAATGAGCAAAAACCCATGTATATTATGTAAGGAATAAACCACTTCTATAACTTCGACTTATTTAGCTGAAATCAAAATATTCTTATGCGACGCTTTGAGCATATTGTTTTTGAGTTGTCAAGGAAACATCTGGTCGATTTGTATTTGAACGTGTTTTTTTTTATGTTGGATTTGTAGCGCATTTATTAAAAACTGTTAAAAGGCAGAGGTGTTCCGTTATTTAAAAATAACACACACCCGTGGGACATTATAGACCAATCAGGATCAAGTTTAAGTACAATCCTGTGGTATAGGTAAGGGATAATCCACAACAAGGTGTGCATGTATCGAAAATGAATGCACGACGCGGGGGCTAAGAACCAAAAGTCTCATCCCCATTCTAAACTAATGCGCAACATTTCCTGGCCAACGTCCTTTGGCTAAAATAACCATGTTAACACATAACAAACTAGCAGTTATCACATAACATACTAGCAGTTATCACATAACATACTAGCAGTTAACAAGACAGCAAAAATAAAGAACTCTCCTTCAAAATACAAAACAATAGAAATCTTCCTGGAATCAGTCGTCCTTGAAATGTGGTTACTCTGGCATTAGCATCCCCACATCATCTGGCCTCTTAAAAATGTATGTGAAATTGGCGGATGCAATTGCTCCATATGTCCATGGAAAAATATGATTTTCAGTGAATATCTTTTTTTGTGCGCAGTATTTAGTCGGTTTTGCAATTCTCATTTATAAGTAGTCTGGCTGATTGGTGGGACTCAGATGGGACTACATTTAGAAAGAGTGGATTATCTCGTACATATATTTTACATTTCTATATTTAAAAAATTCCCTTGTCCTTGTGTGATGTTGTGTTTTTGTTGACATATTTAAGGCAACGTTTAAAGCTTTGTTCCGCATTATGGATACATATGACTGGGACAGCGCAATGTCAATGACCATTATAGGAAAGAGGTGCATTTTTATTTTCATTTATTGATTGTATTATTACATTTTACTTATTTGTGATTCATTTATTGGATTCAATATTGTTATGTGCTCTTTTGTACAGCGATAATAATAACTCCACCAAGAGCTTAATGACCAAAGCCATTCCTGTACAATATGAAGTTGATTTAACAGTAGCAGTGTAAGTATCTATACATTTTAAATGGAAAGGGCATTCACTGTGTGAAATTCATACAATTATCTGTTTAATTATTGAAATATATCCAGTATTTATCTTATTTGTTACTTTTTGTAGGCATGAAGACACTATTACCTACCTCAACTTCACTCCAGAACATGATGTACCAAAGAAAGTTGTTGTCATATACGAGGTAGACTATAATACTAAAAAACGATTGAGATTTTTCATATTCATAATTCATATTCATAATAAAATGTTACACATCTTTCAAACTGATATTGAGTACGTAATGATGATATTCTGTTTTTTACCTTTCAGGTAAAGAACCTGGGTTCCAGAAAGTTGCCTGTCACAGTGTCCGTCACAATCTCTACTAAAATGGAGCATGGCTTTGAAATAAACAACTATCAAGTCGTAGACGAAGAGGTAATCAGGTGGCATTCATAACAGTAGATGCTCTCAACAATTATTAATTAATTTTTTACAATCATTTCCTAAATTAAAATCACCTTTTTTTGTAGGGCAAACCATGTGTGGAAACTTACATGACTAAGTTACCAGATGTAAGTGAAAGATACTTTGTTCACTGGGCAACCAAAACGGTCATAGCAATATCCACCATTTTATGATAATAACATTATTGTGCTCAATTAACACTTTTTACTTTAGAACACGACTTCTGACAAGAACTACACGACCATAGAGTGTGAGACAATCACTCTGGACAAATATTCAACCACTAAGGTCACACTGTCTGGGGAAGTATCTTTTAAGGACATCAAGGAACGTGCAACGGTTTGTGTTACACATGCACTCATTCTAGCACCTCAGTAACCATTTCAAAATGATTTTGTGACAAATACATGCAATGTGTTTCCCTTCACAGAGCTGGTCTCTGCCAATGATATTCAGAGGTGAAACGCAAGGTGTGACTTTGGGAAGCTTTCTAGAACTTACCTACGACAAAATCCGCTACGTTCAGGCATCCAGTGAACAATCGGTGGGGGTTCATTCACTCACGATGATAATGTGCTTGATGATCTTACAAATAGTGTGTTTTGATTATCATCAGAATTATTTTCTTCCCAACTTTATTATTTTTGTCTTCAGAAGAAAATGAGCTTTCCCCGGGCACAGGTATGCATTATTTCTATTTATTTATATGAAATGTAAGTCCAAATGGTTTTAGGGCCCGTTCATGACTTCTGTGTTCTTGTTATCTCCATAGCCTTCTATTCGTGTGGAACTGATCATTCCTCCTAATAAAACGAGGATTGCGATAGTGGGAGGCGGCATAGGACTACTGCCGCTTGGGATCCTCGCTATCGTCCTGTTCAAAGTGAGTGTCGCTTCATGAATAGGGAAGGTTGTCAGAGAGAGTCTCTTCTTTTGCCCTCAAATTAGGCGTGCATATTACTTTTTTGTAAATGAGAGAGAAAACCCTTAAACATTTAAATTCTGGAGCAGATTGGATTATTTTAGGGTGTTGGGAAAGACAATGTATAAGCTGCTCTTCTATAAACATCTCTTTGAGAAAGCCTACTGACTAGAACTCAAAAACAGAAATCCGTAATTTACTTGTAATTATGTTATTAAGGGTGATCGGGGTTGCATTAAGCATCAGGAAATGATGTTCCATCAAAGCCATTGCAATCTCACATGATTTCAGTCTCTCTACCTTCTTCTCCTTCAAGCCAATTTAATGGCAGAAGGGAGTTCATGTTCCCTTCTGGCTAAGTAGCCAAGGGGGTGACCAATTACCGTACATTCACATTGCCAAGCCATGCCACTCACAGACCATGCCCCTACAATCCTGAGACTGAGTTTATTACCTGACTGAATGTATATTAATATACTTTGACATTTGTCTGACAAGATATTTGTTAGGTGTACAGTAGTCTCGCATAGCCAGACCTATATCCACACTTCATTGCTGGAGAAAGGTCTGGCTCTACTCACTATCATTCTGGTAAAAAAACAACACTCCGCCTTGTTTGTATGTCTTTAACCAATCACAATCGTCTTGGGCGGCGCTAAGCCGCCCAAGGCAGAAGGCAGATGGCAGAAGGGGGAGGAGTATAAGGTGTAACCCCGCCCAGAGCCTGCCATTGTGCGACTATTACAGTCGCCCAATGGCAGGCTTGGGCGGGGTTATCCCAACAACCTACATCCTGTAAGCCAGACTATAGGTGTGCAATGGATACACCCCTCTGATATATGATGTTTTTAAATCATTACAATGTTGTTGTAATGAAGCACTTAGGTTAGTGACTAGTCAGTACATGACTAGTCCATTCAAAGATACCCTGAATTGGACAAAAACAAATATGCGTTTCTGTCAATGCCAGGAGGGATGATGGAAGAGCATGATGGGGAGGAGGATGGGGAGAAGAAGGAGAAGAAGGAGGAGAAAGCAGCGAAGACATCAATGGACGCCTCTGCTCCTCCCGTGTCGGAGGACATTCCACTTCTCCCGACAGCGGAGAGCACACTGGTGGCAGTTGAAAGCCCAGGAGAAGACACATGGCAACAACAGCCCCTCCCGGATAGTTCCAGGATAGTGAATAGTGTGGTTATAATTATTAATTGATAACCTAATTAAAATATATTAGTTGTATATTAAGGTTAAAGCTTTTGCCCTGTTCTTAAAAGGGACAGAAGCAGCTGTGGCCTTAGAAAAACATGGTATGTAGAGTAGTTAAGAAAATTGCTAGATACAGGACCACAAAGGCTGATTAGTTGTTTAAAGTCTAGTGAGAGAACGTGAACACATTTTATTGTTTAAAACATTTGTATCTAACAATTTAAACTGTCATAGGAGTGCAGCTTTTAGAACAATTCAGAAATTCTCTAAGTCGAGAGATATGCATCAAAAAGGAAATGTCAAATGTAGTGTAAGTTCCTGGATATACTGGAAAAGGCGCTAAAGAAACAAGGAAGGTCAATGTAAATAAGGGGTTTGGATACCATGTTACACATGGTACTTTGTGAATTCAAAATCCAAGGTATCTCAAACAGCAACTGTAAAGGCTTTGTCTATATATCATTTTGCAGAGTAGTAATTATGTGCATATTTTTACATTATTAAATACAGACAAAACATTTTGAGTCAGATGGTACTCCTGGGTTACCAACCTCAAAGTCAGCACTGTCTGTGTACAGGTTTGTGAGTGAGAGACCAACTTTTAGAATAATTGTGTTTTTACATGGCAGAGCGTGAAAGTCTACCTAACAAGCAATTGTTGTTCAATGTTTAATATTAGTCTTTTCTTGATTATACTGCTTCTATGAAATGGCAACGAAAATATATATATGCGATTTATACTCATGTGGAAATGACCACACAACAAAAGCTTTTTAATTAAATAAATATTTTGGGGATTTAAATATTATTTGTTGATGTGGTGCTTTTCCTTCTGGCCAGTCTGCTGTCCACCAAGGTTTGGTTTTCTCATGGCACACAACCCTTGGACACCCTTTCCATCCGTATGATACATGACAAATGAATTATCTAAATACTTGTATTAAAACAGGAAATACTCTGAGTAGTATAATTATTATTATTAGCCTTCTTCAGCAGCAGAGGTATTAGTGATGAATGAACAAACAACTTCTTGTCGATAGGATGTTTAAAAAAAAAAAAGGTTGTGGTAGTGCATGTATTCATGCTGAACGTGGGTGGCCTGCCGTGATGCATGCAAATCGTACATCCACCTTGGATGCACGATTTGCATGCATGCACATTGGACTAAAATAAAACCATGCGTTTCTGTCAATGCCAGATGGGGTCCTTCGAGAAAACCATGCAACTGGACGGTGCATTACACTCACCGTCCAGTAGATGGTGCTCGTTCCCCCTCAGACAATGGAGACGGATCACTTTTAGATCAACTACGATAGATCTGTCGTCTTATGGTAATACTTTGTATCGTGTTAGGGTTAGGGTTAGGGTTATATAATGGCTTTTTCCGCAAGTAGTGGTGAAGAGGACTGTCAAGCAAGCATCGGGTTATGACAAATTTCATATTTTATATATTTTATTATTTTTCATACTATTTTTCATTTTTGAACACAATAAAAAAGGACAGGTTGTGAGCCAAGGGGCCGGTGTGGAGCTGGAGCCGTTGGCCGAGCGGTCGGTTCACAGGAGCCCTGGCGCTGAGGGAGGAACAGAGAGGTGAACTCCAGGCTATGACTGTGGCCTCCAAGTGGGAACAACCGGCAATATTGGGGCCACACTCAGATGGTCAAATCTCACAAACACCTCAATCAAAAAAGATCAGTTCATATACATGCAAGAAAGTTTCTTAGATTCGTAAAAAGGTACTTGATTGATATTAAGTAAGATATAGAAATATAGAAAAAAGCCTTTAGGCCCTCATTAAATTTTTGTGATTATTCATTGCAAAATTTGTCGATTATCGATTAAATTAATATTGTGCGCCTCCTGTATAAAAAACAATAGTAATACAACTATTTTGTAACTGTTTGTAATTTTAATGTAATGGCAATACAACATCAGATTTATTAATGTTTATATATTTGTCTTGTTTTTTAAAATAAATTAATTGCAACCTTTCACGTTAGCTAATTGCAGAAGCCAAACCCGCGATTTTGATTGATTTACAATCAATTGTGCATCCCTACATAGGAGACTAACTGAATACATTTGCTGAACTCTCTATAAGCAGATGGAAAGTGTGTGTTGCCCTCACTTGCGCTTTCTGAAAGTGATATGATGAATTAAATTAAATGTGTCACTTCAAACATGTAGAGACAAATCAAATATGTATAACTTGGATGCTTGTGGGCATGAGATGTGCATGTGCCTGATGTGGCACTGAGAGTTTAATATTGTTAATAAAGTTAATTCAAAGTAGTACGCACCGCTGTGGATATTATGTTTGTCTTCTTCCTGGCGGTAGGGTCTGAGGTTGAGAAAGAGGGTCTTGAGAACTGAAGTACAAGTCGTAGTGGCAGCATCGGAAGGGGCTATGAAATGCAGAAAAACGTAAATTTCAGGAGGAAAAAATAAACAAAAAATAGGCACGACATTCTAAGCCCTTACCTTTGTCTGAAGAGATTTCAGACAAATCTATCTGCGAATGTCTCCGACTGCTGTCGTTCTGAATGGGTTCAGTAGGAGTTTGTTGGTCATTTCGTGGAGATTTCTGCCCTTTTCGGTTCGGCTGTTTAGGACCTGGACTAGCGGTAGGTGAGGCTAAAGCACTAGAGTTCCTAATGTGGTTTTCACTGCTGCCCTCTACAGGGAGAGGCTTAAAAGTACCAGGTTTCCCCTGTGCTGATGGAAGTGGAGCAGTAGTCTCATGGATAGGGGTAGCAAACAGACTTTGCAACACTTTACAGCTGGCCTTGCAAGGTTCAACCTCGCTTGGCTCTTGGGAATCGGAAGATGCCATTAAGTCTGTTGCGATCTGTAAGGGAGGCAGGTCCTCGTCGCTGTCCATACCGGAGCTTGCTTTACTACCATGGTAGGGCCTTTTCACAGGCTTACTACGTCCCAATACAGATTGATCACAGTGAGCAGGTTTACTCGCTCTGCAGTCCATCTTGGCTTGGTGAGTTCAGCCGGGTGACTCTGTGCTCTGTGGCTTTGAGCCAGACGGTATTCCTGGGTTGCCAACTTTAAAGTCAGCACTTTGTCTGTGTGCAGCGTTGTGAGAGAGAGACCTAGCTAAAGCATGTGTATTGTGGTGGCCAGTGGCAGTGACAGTAGAAGCAGTCTTCTCCTTCCTGTTTTTTATAGCTGAAGAGGAATATGGTGACAGCACAGAGTATCGGGGGTTTGACGGTGCAGCAGAAGAAAGCGGTCTAAGATGAGGAGGATTGAAGACATTCTGATTGAGAGGGCTTGCAAAAAGGCTGTGGAAGGCTTTCTGCGTATCCTCAGCTGGTCGAGGTCCCGGTTGAGCAGGTAGAACGCGGTTATCCATGCAGCTGTTCGAGTCAATAACTACACCATTGACCTCTGCAGGGCCCCGAGAGTCTGGAGGGACAATTATATCCATAGGCAGACGCTGGTTGGCTTGTTTATGCTCAGGATTTGAGGATGGAACGACGCGACTTCCGTTCGGCCTTGCTTTGGCTTCGTTTGATTCCACGGTGTCGGGTTTTAAACACGACGTCTTCTCATAGGACATTCCTGAGTCCCGGAAAGGTTTGTGGACCTCTTTAGAATGGTCAGAACCATAATGGGTCAACAGAGGATTGGCGGACAGAGGTGGGTCTCTGGCACGGGTCAAGTTAGAACTTCCAACAGTCTTAACCGACCTGAGTACAGCATCCACGGCGTACGGCGCCTTTACGTGGTTGGCCATGACCGACGGGCTGGCAAATGAATACGGTGGGGAAGACGAGGGGGTTGAGTCCCTGCTCGACCCAAACAGCGAAGGGAAAGGCTTGTATTTCGTAGGTCCAAGCACCGCTTCAACCGAATAGGGAACCGCTTGGAAATCGCTGAGGTGAACTGGCGGGGAGCTGCAGGAAACGGATGTATTCGTAATGTGCATTGGATCATGTTCCTGTTCAGTTCCGATCAACTCCTCTGTCTTGCTGGGTGGCTCTGCGGGGCATAAACTGTTGTAAAAATTGGGCCTGTGGAAACATAAAATACCCCCAGAAGAGTTACACAAGAGAAGAAAAGAAAGAAGAAAAAGTCATTATGTCAATAATGTCACATGATAATGAATTTGTGACATTTTTTAATCCAGACCTGATTGGATGCAGCAATATGTCAGGTTTAGGGCTGCTGGCGTCCTCCTGGGTAGTTACCTCCAGGTCTGGCATCACTGGCTGAGCCAAGCTCTCCTGTTGTCTTTTCTTTTCCAACTCGATGAGGTCCTTGTCCCGCTGTAATGCCTGCAGAGATTTACATTTATTTTAAATGGCAGTCAGTCAGTTACTAAACAGTATAATCCATCCCACAGAGGGAAAAAATGGGAACTTGGTGAAAAGGAAATACACCCACACCTGATCCAACAGTTGTTTGGTGAGGTCAGTAAGGGGCTCGTGGGAAAACCTACTATCAGCTTCTTTGGAACACTTTCCCGAAGTGTGGAAATACTTACAGGGGAAGGAGCGTAGAAATAACATCGATAAGGAAATCATGTGTTGTAAATAAAATGCGACCCCCAATGACAGTCAACAGTTGCCAACTGCAAGCGGCATGGCATGTTGGCATCACTTCACAACACAATTTAAAACAATATAACATAATATGTACAGAATATTGTCCACCAAAAGGATATTGTGCATGTAGGCACAGCCCTCTCCGTTTAAACAGCACCCTTGGATGTAAAATTTACAAACTTCTTTGATCAAATTATTGACAGCATCGCCATGCTCCAGTTGACACTCATCGCCCTGTACACAAGGACAAAATAAATCACACTGAGACTCAGGAAAGAAACGTCCACATGAAGATTAGCTGAAAAGGTCATTTGTCATATGAAGTGCAATATGTTTCATCTACCTTGGTGCATCTTCCCTTCAGGAAATGTTTACAGAGTAACCGCCCGTCAACTTCCAAAGCATTCTGGTCCTTAAACTCCTGGGTCATGGGCCTGGGTTTTTTGGTTTGTGGATTCTAGAGGATATCGTCAAATGAACATAACAAGAGTCATAGCAAATATCAAAACCAGAGCCATGTAACTTGGAGGGAAGGCAGGATAGGCTTATGGTTAGAACATTCAACTCTCAGTGAAAAAGTGCAGGGTTTAAAACCCAATGTCTGCACCTGTAGGCATCTTTGAGCAAGATGCCTACCTGCATACCTACATGCTCAATTTAATGAGAAGAGATTCACTGTAATTTGCTTTGGATAACAAATGTTGCCAGGTTCATCACCTCTGGTATGTGATACAGCCACAGACGCAGACTAGCATTGCTTACCTGCTTGTTGTCTTCGTTTTTTTTAGTACGTCCTCTTCCCTTAGACGGAAACCATCCTCCATGGTCAGCCTGATGCCATTGTCTTCCATTAGCACAGCCGCCATTGTTGCTCTGACTATGGGGGTTTCCCTGCTTCTTCTTTTTACGTCTCATATTTTGTTGCTGCATTTCCTGCTTGAATTTTATGTTTTGGATTTTCTGATGTTGGACTTTCTTATCCATATTGTGCTGAAAGATGGCCCTGCTGTAGTCAGAAAGGTCTCGCTCTTTGTCCGAGTGTCCACTGTGATTAAAGTTGGCCGGTGCTCTGGGGTCACCGTCTGGGTTGTCATAGTCATAGAATGTTGGAGCTCCGTGAGTCTTTGATCTCTTGGCTTGATTATACTGCTTCTATGAAATAGCAACAAAAAATAAATACAAAATAAGTGTGTATGTGTACACACACACGCATATATATATATACATATATATTTATATATATATATACATATATATTTATTGAAGGATAACCCCTTGTGATTAAACATCTCATTTTCAAGGGGGTCCCTGAGAAAACAAAAAACACAAGAAACATATACACTAGCATACTCTCATGCCCAACCTCCAACCCAACAGCTCACCCCACCACACACATATATTCACAACAAACTTAACACACTTTTTAATGAAATACAAACTTTTATGTTTTAGGAGTTAAATGTTATTTACATGTTGGTGTGTCTTTTCCTTCTTCTGGCCAGTCTGCTGTCCACCAAGGTTTGGTCTTCTCGTGCCACACAACTCTTGGACGCCATTTCTATCCGTATGATACGTGACAAATTAACTACCTAAATAAACCGTATGAAAGCATGTACGTGTTACAGTTTTTCTCCATTGGTTTGGCTCATTTCTTGAAACAGAAATTATATTCTCAAAACAACATGGACAAACCTCC
>JAOPJI010061076.1:0-12166 GCA_027122695.1 Merluccius productus
GAGAGAGAGAGAGAGAGAGAGAGAGAGAGAGAGAGAGAGAGAGAGAGAGAGAGAGAGAGAGAGAGAGAGAGACTTCTAGACTCTCTTGCTCTTCTGCAAGCCAGAAGGAGATGGCAATTAGATTACAACAAAGCAGAGCGCAGAGCTAAAACTCAAGAGGAAAATGAAATAAATAAAATATACAAGAGAAACAGAGAGCTTAGAGAAAAGCACTGTGGTTGAATTGCATAAATGAGGCAAATTCAGCCTCCTAAAAAAGATTTATAGATCCGTGTGCATGCGGTGCATGTGTTGCAAACCAGTTCTAACCAGGCAATCGCCATGGAAACCAGGGCTGCAGGACATGGAAGAGCAGTGAGCACATGAACATGATAAATGTAGTTTGGCTAATTTTACACAGCCCTAATAAATTAAGTATACTGTAAAAGATAAAGTGATTGAAATAATTAGACAATTAGACAAACATTTTCCATATCTATCTAATTCTAAATATTGATGAAAGCTGAGTGCATACTGTGCTTTTATTGATAATACAATTGACAATAAAACGTAAATTATTATTTTAATCCATAATAAAAAACAGCGCTGTTTGTCTAACACTGTTTGTCTTGTGCACCGTCGAGCCAGATCGCAATTAAATCATCGCCTACATTTGATGCAAATTGTCGGTTTTACTTGGATATATCATTAAAGCTGTGAGATATGTTCTGAATGCCATTTCATGATGTCAAATAACAAATGAGACTGCAAATTTGTTGAACATGTCATGCTTAAAATGCCAAATCGGGGAATCATTTGCCAGCCCGTCAACGCCAGCTCTCCTATCAGCTTCTGGGAGATGCCATCACCTTAAAACAGTTTCTGGTTTGCTGTGCTTTGCAAAACTATAGCAGTGTTTTCTAAAAATGACAATGCTGCCACAGCACACGTCAGTGAGGCCAAGCATTATTCCTATACCGCTCCTCATTACCTTCAAGTGTCCAAGCAGGTTCTGATGTCATCAGTGTGAGACAGCCAAGGGTTTTGGGGACGAAGGGCTTAACCTGTCATTTATTTGACTTGAAAACATTCAAGGTCTTCCATTTTTGGCGGTTAGTGTTTGTTCAGAATAGTTATTACCATACAGTAAATAAAGTGCAACAGCTGTTTTCTGAATCCTGGATGGAGCCACACTGAGTCACTTTGCAGGTGAGTGCATTTTCACTGTGTTCCTGATTGGAAAAATCTAAATATCTTTTTTTAATAGAATTAAATTCATCTGATTGATAATAGGAAAAAACGAAAAAACACGTGCTTTTGCAAAAGAGTATCTTGTCACTTGTAGTTTTGTTTCTGCAGAGAACCGACCCTGTTAGCCCGGTTACAATGCTAGCGACTGGCATGCTATTGAAGGTGCAACTTACTTATTCTGGAACAACAAACATTCCCAAAGTCTAAATTCAGGGTTAGGCTAGGGTTATATCCATTCCACCTAACAATCAATCACTCATCAATCAATGCTAATAATGGGTGGGTGTTCCCCCCCCCGACACACACACACACACACACACACACACACACACAATCGCCAAGTGTGATAATCCTATAATCAGCAGCCCTCTTAATGGGTTCCCTGGCTCTGAGGTGTCTGAGGGACCACTGTGCGCATGGCCTTGCTCTTCCATAACGAGGTTATGAAGGTTTATGCAAATGAGACCTAATCCCCCCTTTGCGTGGGGGCTCTTGGGGACCTTGAGGACAAGCTGCTTGGCCTCTGCCTATGCCCGCGCTTCGGAGGAGGGGTGGATAATAGAAAATAATTAGAAAGTTTTTCTACTTGAAAGGAGCAGGAACGGATGAGTAAGAGGACAGAATGACAGGATAACAGCCATAAGACTTTCTTTTTTTCTTTTTTAAGAAACCATAAAAGAAAGAAGGAAGAAAATGTACTTTTTCACCTTGTTGGATAATTTCCATATTATTCAGCTTATCAACAAAGTGTGTCAGTAGTATGAGTATAACATTTTAGCCAATATGATGTTCCTGTTACACGCAGCTGGCTGTGTCACAAAAAAAGGATGTTGAGATGACATGTTCTGCCACAACATCCTATCGGAGGAAACATTCAGTGTAATCGTTTTCACGAATCATAAAAGTCATGGCAGATAGCCAAACTGGCTCTGGCAGTATGCCCTATATCTTCCCTGTGATTGGCTGTTAAAAGTGCCTTTTCAAAAGAAAGGCAGTCTGCCCATGTTGGTGCATACATTGTAGATGTAAAGAAGTGCATGCTCAGAGTAACGCAAGACCATCTTCAAACATAGATCACCAATTGGCTCCAGGCCAATTGGCTCCATCCTATAGGCCAGTTTATCTCATTAACTAAAGCCCAGTTCAGATTTGCGGAGAGAGAAAACATCACTGCAACATGTGTGGCTGTTGCAGCGGTAGAGACAGGGTGCTGACGTTATGCCAGGAGTTGGAAGCTGGCGATGCACTGGCTCATCCAAAAACAAAGCACAAACTTCAGGATTTTTATATGGAGAGACACATGACGGATGCTTCTTGACAACTAGTGAGAAACAAAATAGCAACATGTTGATATTTCCACTTGTTACATGAATTAACATAATTAATTCCCTAATAATTCCCTAAAGCGAATATAATTCCAATATAATAATAAACTGTTGCTTACTTTTGGAATGCAACCAACTAGTTCACACCGCTGCAACTTTCTCTGCGATGTTGTAAAACTGTTTGGTCCTGTCTCAAATCTTTGATCTGAACTGAACATAACAAGCAAGCACAACTACTTTCCAAAAGCAATGATTATATGATATTACATTGCATGATATTAACAAAAAACCTTTAGTTTTGCCTTAAGTTAATTGTAAAATTGTAAACATTAATATACAGTATAACGTTTCAAAAATAAAGATAACCACCATTGACCAAAACATGTTTAATTAAGATTTTTGTTATTCAATTATTAACACAATTCTTAAACTCAAGTGATTGTGAGCAATATAATGCGAATAAGTCATCAGATTTCATATGGCAAGCCAAAATGCTCACAGAGCGTTTTGTATCCAGTGTAATCAGATTATCACACTGTAGCTGAAACTGATTTTTTTCATTGCTGATTCATTTATTGATTATTAATTGGATAATTTAGTCCATACAATGGAAAATGACCATAGTAGCAGCATGCTTTGTCTGAACCAGTGGTCTGAACAGCCAAGAAAGACTAGTCGTTTTATCATCTGAAAAAGGAAAAACGCAGGCAAATATGCATATCCAAATGCATTTCTATAGCTATACACAGAAAATGTTAAAATGGTATATTTTTACTTTATAAATGATTCATTGATGTCGACCGACTCACCAAGCTACTCTTTTCTGCACTGAAACACATATGCTTATTTGAAGCACTGTCAGGACAGGATTGGAATATAATATACAATACAATACAATGCAATATAATATAATATTATATAATATAATAATGTGTAGTATATTACAATATAATATAATGTTCTACTGTCTCCTGTTGTATTAACCTCAAAAGAAACCCATTGCGGCCATGCAACAGGTTGTTGTGAAACAAGTACAGTAGCCAGGCAAGTATGTTGCTTTCTGGAAGACATCCATCATGCACGCACAAACGCATGTGCACCCAGCCACGCATCACGCTCTCTATTGCCTTTAATCCCAGCGTTGCCGTGTTGCACAGCTGGATGCACGCCATGTGGTGTGGAGAAGCCGGGGAGGCGAGGCAGCAGGGGCCAGCGTGTCTGCTGGCCACCGGCGAGACAGCGGTGCTGTCAGACCAGACGACAAAGAACAGGGCGCTCACGCAAGAGGGGGACACAGAGGCTGTGTTTACAGTCCAAAGTGCTTAGGGAACTCTGTGTGTGTCTGTCTGTCTGTACCCATGTGCACATTCACTATTCACACATTTAGTTTTTTGTTTTTCTGTGTGCAAAAAAATGAATTAATATGAGAGGAAATGTGAATATAAACTGGAGGAATGAAATCACACCATTTGAGTGCAAACCAACAGTCACTTCCAACTAAACACTTCACTTACAGTGTGAAGTGATTAATTGTGGCCGTGTGAGTAGCACCCGCAGTGTAGCGGGGTGTGTGTGTGTGTGTGTGTGTGTGTGTGGGGGGGGGGGCTAGATCTCCGATCGTCTGGTATCACAAAATAGTCCAGTCTGATTCCCCCATGTTAAATCCCCAATGAAAATGATTTGATCAGTAATTACATCCAAGCCCAATCACGTAGGTTCATAATGTTCATAATAAAGGGAAGAGATAATTTTAATAGTTTACTGTTACAACCAAGTAATGCCAATGTTTAATTTACACCTGCAATATGCACGCTTTCCCATTAGCAATCTCTAGTAGCTTGAGTGCTTGTGTAGGACTTTTTGACGCAATGACATCAAGACTCACGTTATTTACTACGGAAACAAAGGCAACTGAATCGGCCCTTTTCACCAAGTCGCTTGTACATCTGGTAGAAATTAAGAAATACATTTAAAAGTAAACGCTTAACATAAAGCGTAATTAAACTTGCTACAGCACAGGCAGGCAGCAATACAATACAATGCATATTTTACCTGTTGCTGCTAGCCTACTTTCCCAACCATCTAAGGCAGTTACAGAATGGTAAATTGGAAATGATCGATAATGTTACCAAGAAAAAACTATTGTAAATACGTGAACATTATTAGTCTTAACTTTACCTTTCAAAATGACTTTGAGTTGTTGTTAAGCATTCCTGAGACAGATCCTATTGGAGTTTTCTTTGGTGTGACGGTAAAACGGAAATTCAGATAAACTGCTTCGGGGAAAGGTGGAAATTAACTGACGTCACTGTGAAAAGGGCCTATTCTGGGAGCATGTCTTCCAGCCAGGTAACACCGACATGTGCTTTACATGACCTTTAGGCTTGCTGCAGTAGTCGGTGTTATCGGTGTTACTGGTGTTCATACACCGATTACATCACTTGGCCCGTTGGTGTTTTTTTAGTATGGAAATAAAACCCATTTAGTTGATTTTCGCGTATCAGCGCCCACATTTATCAATAACAGAAACTCTAATTTGTAAAATAATAAGCTGTTATCAATACTTAGTCGAACGATGGCTACAATTTTTAAACTGAAAGTGTCTGCTCTGTACAGCAGCAGCAACAGCAGCAGAGTCTGCTCTGTACAGCAGCAGCAGTCACAGCACAGTAGCAGGTGTCAGATTTCACTTAGTGATGAGAGGAAGGCTTTGTTTTTTTATTTGTTCTTTATTTATTTGGTTCCTTTTTTAAATGTGTTTCTTATTTATTTGGTTCCATAGTGTTTGCTAATTTCATTTATTTCGTTTATTTTTACTATGTATATTATGTTATTTATTTAATTTATTTGTTTTCAGACTTTTATCACACTGCCTAAAATGCAGTCTGTGAGCATGCGCAGAGGCGTGTGAACACACAATCGAAACGTGTGGATTTGTTTGTTTGTGGGCACTATGGAGAAAACGACCTAGCCAGGGCAGTTTGTATACACTTACTTGTGTTGGACAAAACAAAGATACAGCTATGGGAGCTGCTAAACACTCGTTTGGAATAGCATGGATGTCAACGGCTCGCCGGCGGCCTGGGAACATGAGTTACATCTCGACATAGACAGAAGTCTTGTTTCCATCAAGTTGTCAAGAGAATTTTAAGCAAACCTTGAAATGTCGCAAAAAAGAAAAAAGAAAAGGCGAATTAGGAGTATTTTCATTGTTTGGTGCGAATAAACTACGCTTTGCAAAGAGTAGTTTCATCTAAAATGGCTGTGATGTTTTTTTCATGGATGAGACCGAGGAATATCATCGGTCCACAAGTTGCTGTTGTTGCTACCAACCATGTTTTTGCACGTTATGGGAATATCCAGGAAGAAACCGACAACGGTAAAAGCTGATCAGTCATGTGAGTCAAATGTTCGCAATGTCAGAACTTATTCAGCAAAAGTGTTTCCATCTCCCATTTAGCGCAGTGACCTTTTTTCAAAAAGGAAACCACCTCAAACAAGCGTAAAAACGTTTTGAGAATTTGAGCTTTTGCGAAAAGGTTTTTGGAAACACCGCTAATGTCAACAATAACCTGGGGTCTTAGCAAACCGGCCATTCATAAATCATTTAAAGATCAGTAAGTAAGTAAGCAGCATTTTCTTGTAAACTGTCCGGTGTAATCGGTAACACAGGTGTAACATTTCCTCACCGTGGCATCCCTATTGACTTTATTAAAACCAAAAAAACACTGTCGTCGTTTTGTCCAAGTGTTGTTATAAAAGTCTGGGAAACTTGAAGTTGCGTCAGATAAGGCATATAACCCTATGCGACGAAGCTAGATTTTCGTACGGTGGTGAGGGGGGGGGGGGGGAGTGGACCAGAATAAAATGATTTATAGAGAAAAAAACCCTGGACGTGAGTAAATAGCTGCAGGTTTAATTGCTGAGCATATGTACTTTTTTATTGTACCTACATATACTACTGAGCACCGGCCATTGTCCAATCACAAGAGAGCACAACAATTCACGCTTGCAAGTTAGTCCGTAAGTCAACCACCGTGGCAACAGCAACTTTGCGACTTGGGAAAGCGATTGCAAAGCCAAACAGCTGTGGACACCAAAGGGGTTTGGTTCGGAACCAAACACTGCACCATCGCTATTTTACTTTGTACAACGATGATACACAATAACTTAGAATCTGCTAGACTCAGCGGTCTAAATGAACACCTATCATCAGAACCTACGCTAGAGCTGAACTGCTGGAAATTGTAGTTTGTGTACGTTTAGCACCATAAGGTGCACAGCCTTGCACTCAATACTTTTCTTGTTTTTTCTAGTTGATTTAGTAGATTTTAATTACACTAACTGTGCTCTTATCAAATATCAGACCAGCTGAATAAGTAAAACCATAAACCACATTTTCTTGGAAGAAACCCCATTGTAAATGCCATAGGCAAAATGCATCCGGAATCGAGAGGGTCTCGGAGTGACCATGTGACTGCCAAGGTTTATATAGCCGCCAATAAACTTTCCATCTATTCACAAAAATGATTAATTTTAATAATTGTTATTACAATTACCATCTGTTGACTGAAATTACTAAGCCAGGCATTTCAATACTAATTCATCAACCAATAATATGTTATTAAATCTATGCTACTATTAGATGTTTATGATATGGTGTGTCCACGTAAATTAGGCCTACCCGACATTAATACAGGCTATTGGCCAAAGGACGCAAGAGGTTTTAGAACTGAGATGAGCCTTTATTTGACATATAAACCATGGTCTCACTAATATTCATCACTGGTTGGTAAGGACCTATAATAATCCCTGTTGTAGTGCAGATTTTTGCCATTGTCACAGCTAGAGTCCCCTAGTGACAATCTAAAGTCTGATAGAAGACTAGCTCAAATCTGGGTGAAGCAGTTTCACTTCCTTTTGCTTCATATTTGTTTTGGCCAATGTTGGAGGCGGAGATCTGTAAGCACGTAATTGTCAGCAAAGACAAACAGTGAAGACAAACGCTGCAAGCTCTACCAAACTTTTCCCGGCGAGAGGACAAGCTAAAAGATCATAGCTGGATCAACGTTCTTAGAAAAAGTGTCTGGAAAGTTTTCAAATCAACACCGTGTAGATTAGCCCACTGTAGAAATATTTGTAATAAAATCCCCTTCTGAAAGATTCATACACTCACGCAAATGAGTTCCCCTTCAGTAGAATATGAAATACGAAACAGGAAACAACGTGTAACTCTGTGCCTTGGTTTTTGGTTTCCGGCCCTGGCTCTGTGCTGTCCCCCCCCCCCATAAGTTCTGAGAGTTTGTCCGTAGTCTGAGATTAGTCCGGCACATACAGATTCTTTAGGCAAACGCTGTTACAAGTTAAGTCAAATTGCTGAAGCTGGTCCCCAAGACAAGGACTCAACAGGGACTGTTCTGTAGGTGTCTCATGACATAGATTAAGAGTCCAAGAGTCGAGGTTTTCCCATCTCTCTTTTACAACAAGTTTACAACAAAAAAAACACTGCGCTCCCAACAAACAATATGTAAATTATGACAATAAATAATGGGGAGGTTTGAGCTCATCATTGATTACACCTCGCTTTAGCGCACTGGTTGTTAGTTAACATTCATGGCACATTGACTCTGAAGTACATAAGACTGCCTCCGATCAGCATGAAGAAAGAACAGCCTGTCAGGCTGCTTGGTATATATATATATATATATATATATATATATATATATATATATATATATCCAACCCATCATCATCCCATCATCTCTACAGCTCAGAGAGCATTTGGTCTTTCCTCTTGAAAGGAAACTGCCATCGAGTGTGTGTGTTCAAGTAATGTCAGTGCCATGGTTGAGGGGGGGGGGGGGGGTTGTTGCCGTAGTGATGAAGTGTTTATGCCTAAGTTGTAGAGTCGGTAATTCCCGGGAGGATGAGGCAGCTTGGAGGATTCTAATTGGCTGAAAGTCTTCTCCGGAGAGCTCCAGAGCAGGCGACCCAAACCACAGCTGGTAAACAAAGAAAAAGGTTGTAATGACCTCACATTTGGGGTGACATTGCTGAGTGCGACTGCTGCCGTTCTCAGAGAACAAGTGGCGGGATGGGGAAAGGGACGAGGTGTTTCCACATCTGCTCGGGGAAAGGGGTATCGGCAAGAGTCGCAGCCAACACGTATTTAGAAACACCCTCTACGTGTTACGGGTTAATCACGGTCTGATAATGTGTTCATGTTCACTAAACTAGCTTGTGCGCCATTTTACAAAGTGATTTTATGAGTTCACGAGTCACAATCAAGTCATTAACAGTTCATCTTTCAATTAATTACTGTTTGTGGGATGCTTTTAGTGCATTTGAATTACCCCAGGCGCGGATACACAATCAAATGTGCTGATCTTTAACAGCACCATAAATACTGTGTCACATTTCATTTTTGTCCTTTAAAGCTTCCTCTACGCATGTTTATTTATTAATGAAAATGAACCTTACTATCATGGTAACCAATCATATTATTCTCAGTCTCTAGTCTTTACAGCAAACCTAAGAAAATGAGAGCATCCATATAGAAACCTGATGCTCTACCTTACAGATGCTTGTCACAAGGTTGATTGCCTGGAAACATGTAAGGAAAACAGGCAGTGCAACAGCAGACCAAGCAGTGCAACAGCTGGCTGTTTTGCGTTTGGAGCTCACAGTAAATGGCTGCAGTCTTTGATCTAAAGTAACAAATGTGCATCTCTAAAACCACTCATAGAGATAACTGTTTAAACGTTTTAAAAAAGGTCACTAAACAGAAAATGAATGAATAAAAAAAAAGAACAGAAAGAATGAGATAACAGTGGAATCAACCACAGTAAACACTTAGACCACGGCTCTCTGCTGTAGCGGTGGATGAATAGATGAAGCCACAGGGATGGCTTTTACTTTCTTACTTTAATCAGTTAAAATAAATACGTTGTTCTCATTATTAGAGGTAAAGATTGGACATGGTGGCGATTGGGTATTCCTTTTACAGGCAAATGAAGAACCTCATGACTGTTTAAAGAGCCATGAGGTTGTTTACCTGAGACTAATTACCTGTAATAGGGAATCGTATATAGCTTACATGTCAACACACTAAATGATACTAAGAGCAACTGATGTCGACCAGTGAGAGCTTGGATCTGTGTTTTTTTAAACCCATCCATAAGTCAGCACTGAGGCCGTGTGTTCAGGATACTGTCATGGTAAGCTCTTGACGTTACATCAACAGTCCTAAATCATACTCAAGTACTCTAGAAGTTGTTCAGGAAGATTCCACGGCGAACGCGTTGGACAATCAAATACATACGACTTGTTTCTCTGATTATTAGTACCATCTCCGAGGCACACGGTCATTATGTTCAGCGATACCCCTTGTCCTACATTAGCTCGTGTAGCCGAGGCATACATTACCCTGTATTAGCGCAAGGCGCAGGTCAGGTGGGCTGAACATGCAGTGAGCCACGTAAACACTGGACCCGCGCTGTGCATAACATGAGAGGTGTGGAGTCACATCACCTCTGGAGTAATGGACTGAAAGGCACAGGCCTACTATGAGAATGTTCATTTACTTTTTTTGTTGTATTACCTATTAATGTTATGTTTTGTGTGGGCAGATTCCTCCTGCAATACAACGTAATATAAATTGAGCATTGCAATATGCGTTGGGTGTTACAGGTTATATCAACCAAACAGAACAAAACAATGCATGACCAGCACGACCGATTTTGCTTCTACAGAAAGTTGCGCAACGTTGTGTGCAAATCTCGATTCCATCCGTAGTATAAATGGCACAATTATACTTCAAAGTTGCGCACTGATGTTTAAATGCTCTTATATGCGTCCGAGCTGCTGCAGGCTGACTGCCTTTCTCAGCTGCAACTGTATAATTAGCAGACGACCAAAATGTTCAGTGTGACACTAACGACTGATTATGTTGTTAGATGGAAAGCTGCACCATGTTAACACCCCCTAGCCTATAGTCAGCATGCTGCACCACTGTGCTGCACAGGGACATGGGCAACACCATGAGGCCTATGTTCATCTGCAGCTCTCATCTATTTCAGATTGACCCTTCAATCAACTTGCAGGGGTGGTGGTGCAAGTGGAAGGGAAGCTTGTATACTTTCAGCTATATTATATTCAAATAATGGGCGTATAATCAACTTTTAGAATAACATGTTTTTGTAAAAAAATCGCTTTTGACAGGATTTGACGACGTGAAAAATGTCCTAATAATCAAAACTTATTTCCAAAAAAACGACCACGGAAATGCCTCCTATCCACTGCCCTTATCTCCCCATCTCCTGGTCGTTCTCCCTCCAGACTCCGCGTGTCTCGCGCTCCTCCGCAGCCTCATTAAGTCTAATCACACTCCGACCCGACGGACGGAAAAACACACAAAAAACAAACAAAAAAACAACAACCGTGAAAGACGGACATCAAAGATAAGCCTTGCACTGCTGAAGCCCTGTGGTAGGGTTTCACCGGGTTACACACTGCTGCCTCTCTCCGTAGCTACGCCACGGGTTTCTTTAGAGGCTATATTATATATTAGGCCTATTGCATTTTATTGGTTATAAGGTTTGTTAAGATGAGAAAAGTATGCACCTTTGAAAAGTAGCCTATAGTGGGTCTATAGGCCTAGGCCTGCAAATAACCTGGCAACTGGAAGCTGTGCAAGAATATGCCTGCAATTATTTGACATATATAATCTGCCCCTCTATTTACTTTTAAGAGACAGCTCACCAATAGATCGGCCAGTAAGGGCTGCAGGCTCAACCAGGCAGCAACCATGAGACGCGTTTCATTCAAAAGGCTGATCATATGAGGCTACGCAATTGCACACACAGGCTAGTGTGAATCTGCTGCTATCATTAACTGATCAGATTATGGGAAGGAACGAAAATGAAGAGGGAAACCCATTGAATGCCATTTGATTAGCCACCGAGTGAACACATCAGTAGGCCTTAATTAAGAAGACATAGGCCTACATTACAGCACCGTTACAGGTCCACACATGATGACACATGCGCAATAAAGCGTCTCTTACTTTGACTGTCAAATTTCCGGATGATGGTGTCCAGGAAGGTGTTCTGCGGAGCCACGTGACCTCTCCGGACCGGCATGGCGGCTGCGGGATCCGCTCACACCTCACAGGGAGAGGACGTTTAAATGGAGATGGAGACGCGACGCTGCGAGCCGCGGAGTCCCGCTGGCATCGGGGCCACCAACCTCGGCCGAACTTTGTCCAACTTTTTTTTTTTTTTTCTCTCCCCTAAGACGGTTTTGCTGGTGGATCGCACAGAAATAACCACCGTGTGATGACAGAGGACAGTTCTCTAATGGAAAATAAAACCAGATAAAAATAAAACTCAAACGCAGCAGCGGCAGCAGCAGCAGCAGCAGCAGCGATGGTTTCCAGTTTCCAGAGCGGAGGAAGCGCGCGTGTGTTTACGTCCCCTAGGTTGTTAAACGCGCCTTCCTCTGCGAGCGCGCGCGTGTGTGTGTGTGTGTGTGTGTGTGTGTGTGTGTAGTAGTACAGCCTTCCTCTCAGTGTGTGTAGTTCAGCCTCTCTCTCAGTGTGTGTGTGTGTGTGT
>JAOPJI010061095.1:0-12164 GCA_027122695.1 Merluccius productus
ACATGAAACTTTGATTTTTATAAATATAAAAAAAGTGCGTAAAACCGGACGTGTGCAAAATCAGTCACTGACTGTAACAAAGGATTAATCATCTTTTAAATCAACACAAGTTAGTAAATTAGGTTCAATAAACATAAAAAAAAGACATGCGCGCAAACCGTTATAATTGAAAAACTACAATTAATACTTTAGTCTAGTAAAGAGGTCGATTTAGCAAACCCGTAAACGTTAAACGTCAAAGTCTACCATTAATTATTTACCTAAAATATGCTTTTTATGTTTTGTATTTGCGCGCGCGTGTGTTGGTTTGCTTAAGACGGCGCTTCCAGTCTCATTTGGTGTTCTTCGCCCGGAGTTTAATTTTGTGGTTGAAATGGGAATTCAATATCTTTCATACTTTGACCGGCAATATTGCAATATAGTTGCGCAATAGAAGAATGGCAAACGTATACTGTCATCGGTGTGGTTGCAGTGCCTTATTGTTCTTATCGGATTTACCTTTGAATGAGTGCATTTCAAAAGATTCCCAATGGAGTGCGTCTTTGTTGTGGTCGGTGGTCACCAAGACGACCTTATTAACGGAGTTGTAGCTGCACACTTGCCACTGCACTGTAAAATGCTGACCATAAAAATGAGAGTAGTTGACTGTTGAAGTGTGGTCTCACCTTGAATATATACTGTAGTACAAGGATATTTATAAGAGAGTGGCGGTTCCAAAAGCGTACGTTGGGACGATAAACGAAATGCGATTTTTTGCGATGAAGGAAATAAATCTGTTAGAAAAATCCAATTTGAAAGAGTTCTATGACTACGAGCAGTTGTTGGACGAAGGCATGCTTAATTTCACCTCGCAAACTACTTGGGATTTTGAGAAGAAAGCCTTTCTAAAAGTGCAACACATTCAACAAACGCCACATGGTAGATATCATAAAAATTATGATTCAAACTCTTTGATAACAAATTAAGACAAACCCCATGGAAACTCGAGTGAAGAATTCGCCCACAAAAACAGTGAAGTACTAGTGAGACTAAACTCGCCCTCGACTGATACCACCAAACCTAGATCTCTTCATGTAACAACCTTGAGACAGTTGTCGTTTGACCACTAACTTCAATAAGATTTGGTACGTGGACAGTGTCAAAAAAACCTATCTAGAAATGACCAACGATATCAACTGCAAGAGAGCCATCGAGCATGCTCACACCACCAACAAACCGCTGTATTTGGTCATAATTTTGAACGACTCTTTTAAGCATTATGTGCCGTATACTTCCGCGAAGAAGTTTTATTTTTTAAAAAAGTCTCAAAAATCCACGCTCCAGTCCATCAAATTGAGAGACAACTCAGAACATAAGCCCGGCAAAATGGTGATCAGTGCTCCCGATCAATTCAAGCATGTTTCTTCTATTGTGGATAGCGAGCACTTGCCAACCTCGATTATTCGAGTCAAGATCTACAAGCACAATCATGAAGCGCGACCGTTAGGGTTTTATCTGCGGTACTTACACACACATATATCTCAGCACTTTTAAATAATTGTTCATTTGGTCTCACAACTGAATGAACCAACTTGTAACGAAAATACTGATTCAAATTAGCGAAGGTATCCCTGACGATATCAATTCCAGTGGAATCTATATCTCGAGAATCGTCCCCAACGGACTGGCGTTCTTGACAGGTGTCATGCAAGTGAACGATCAAATTCTGGAAGTTAATGGCGTGGATGTTATTTCAAAATCGATTGATCAAGTTGATTTGCCAACACTGCTTATTGTTATGTGTCGCTGCAACTGATTTAGGTGTGCGAGATGATCTCGGCCAACAGCTATCATCTTGTGTTGACGTTGAAATCAATGAATCACCATCTACTCATGAGTGAGCACCTCAACACACATCAGCCTTGTCGCTCCAACGACATCTACACAAAAACCTTGTTGGCGTCCGACGATGGCTACGATTCAGATTCAGTCATTGACGTCTGACCCCATCTCAGTGGTGTCACTGCAACCTTTCTTTACTGTGTAAACATAACGCTTATCTTTTAAATCTTTCGTGACAGTTATTTTTTGGATATACGCTCAAATTGACTTTTTAGCGTCTCGCCGTTGTATATGACATATTCAACGAAGTTTTAATTAGGTAAAAAGTTTAAACTGTATTTCCTTCATCTAATAAAGTTTGTTTATTTTTGCAATTTACAGCATATTAGTCAGGTTCAACTCTTGGCGGATGCCTTATTAATATCTTAGTCAGTCGGCTAGTGGGGTTTAGGTAAATTCAACTATGTACAAACCCTTTTTAAAAAAATTGATATCAACGTCTCTCAAACCTTGTGTACGCGCGCGCAGTCGCCATCATTGAGTTAAACGCGGTGAGATGACTTGGGACGGTTGCGCTGGGTCTATCAAAAGAATTAAACTCGAGAACTTTCTGTGAGGGAACAACTATTGAAATGTGAGGTTTTACAATATTTTCTGGCGTAGAACGTACAAAAATTGCGAGATCTTCCCTGGTCCCTATCTCAACTTGATTTACGGTCCCAACGGTATTTGAAAAGACGACTGTTGAAATGATGCTGTTGGTAGGTTCGGGGAAAAGCTCTATTGTGTGTGCGGTATGTTTGGGGTTGGGAGGCAAACCCGGCTTTTTAGGGCGTGCACGTGAAGTATTTCGTTGTTCTAACATTTGTTGTAAGCTTGCCAAGATTTCCGAGTATGTCATGTATGGGGAACAGAATGCGTCCATAGAAGTGGAGCTGTATCTTTAATTGGGGCTGTATTTAAAGTTATTTGTTTTTAGAATGGTCAGCGAAACCGAATCGTTGATCGTTGTTCGCAAATTTGAAAACGATAAACGTCATAGCACATGGCTGCTGAATGGGACTTTTGTCACTGAGAAGAAAGTATCGACTGTGCACGTGTCTCATTTGCAATGTTTGTTTGGTAGGTCATTGAAAACGTGCTGAAACTCGGCATAAACATCAATAACCTATGCCAAGTGTTGCCACAGGCATGGCTATATTATTTTTTTATTTACTAACTAGTTTTAATTAGGACAGAGTGGCCGACTTCACTCGAATGAACTCCAAGGAACTTCTCATCGCCGTAGAGAAATCCGTATGTTGATTGCTAGGTGTGCTCTAATGGTGTTGGTAGGTGGACAATGGTTCCATGTTCCAACTGCATCGAAAACTCATTGACAAGTTTCTGTCAAACAAAAATTTGAAGGTTGCCATTTGCGTTGTTCTACTCTAGCATAGTTCGAATAGCAAGACTACGCGAATAGACTTTTGGAGGTTCAGAAGGTCGAAAGTAAAGTCAACATTTTGCAGGAAGAAATGGACAAAGTGAAGGAGTACCAAGAGAACATCAAAATTCTGACTATTCTCGAGCAAAAGTTTGCTTGGGTGGTATTTTACTGCGTGCCTGTTTGAAGCTTAGTACACTTGCTATTAGCTCCACGATAAAGCAAAGTCGGAAGTGGAAGAATTCAAACAGGAAATCCAAGCCAAGGTTGGAGAGCTCGACGACGCCAAATCCAAAATTGATAGTCTCGAGGTCACTGTCCGCAGTCATAAGAGTGCTGCAGAAAAGTGCAAAGAATGGGTCCAATCAAATGTATAACCTATTCACATGGACTTTGTTGATTGTTTACACAGGCTTCTAAACTAAGCGATTATAACAAAGAAATCCAAGTGTACCAAAGTCTACTTGACAAACACACCGATAAAGTATTTGATATGTTGCTGGTCGTGGCTGCACTTTCATACAGATCCACGTGTCCAAGATGGCTATCCAGGATGTTGAGAAATTGATGCTTGACCGCGAAGAAAAGTATCAACTCGACAATATAGGGATAATGAGCGTATTTAGCATTAAATGCCTCAAAGAACAAATCGAATCGTTGAAACGCGATTTAGAAATTGCCAAAAGTGATGTCAATATCGTATGTCCATATTGGTTTTCATTCATACAACTAATTGTAATTGGCAGGAAGCTATAAAAATGATTGAAGAGTCTATCAAAGACAAAATCAAAATGAAAAAGACTTTCCAACAGATATTCAATGAACTCATACCAAAAAAGAATCAGATGGAAAATAAGATTCAAAGTCGACTTTATTTTGAAATTAGGTTATTGTCTTCTAAACATGTTTATTAGGTTTAATGAGTCAAGTTAGTGATTTAAATGACTCATCAAAACAACTGCTCGACTTTATTCGCTCTATCGATAGAGACACCTACAGGGCCATTCTGTGGCTGAGGGAAAATCAACACCTGTTCAAAGAACGCATCACTGAACCTCTACTTCTTCATATCAATGTGACCGATGCTGAATTTGCAAAATATCTCGAATGCCACGTCCCGCGCAGAGATTTTCTCATGTTTCTTTGCCACAATAAGGATGACATGGACAAGTTCATCCATGAAGTGAGAACCAAACTCAATCTACGTGTTTCTATCGGTCCTGTTGATATCAACGTGTCAGAAGACAAGTATCGACCTTATGTCAATGCGAACGAGCTCAGGTAATTTTTTAACGATACGCTACTACTTTCTTCAACTACTCATAAATCTTTAATCTCTAGTTACATATATTTTTTAGCTAAATGAATTCTCCAAATACTATGCAACATACTTGCGTTACACCTAACCAATTTCTGACTAATGTTTTTATATATCAATAATTGAAATTGCTGGGCAATATTTAAGCCATGGATAGTGGTTGGATTAATGCTTGGCTAACTTTAATACAAAGCTATTGTTATTTTTGTGCGAATACGATCAACGTGACTTTAACGTTTATCTGCTCGAATGATTTTTATCGATCGGCTGTTGATGTATTTAGTTTCTCGATAGCGTGGGTATTTTTAACGTCGATTTCCATGGTTATTAACGCGTACAGCAGATACTACACTGGCTATCAAAATTGTTCTAATTGTTTCCATGGTGATGCGATTAAGCAATCAATCAAGTAATTGAACGAAATATGAACCTTTACGGTTGAGTGAACTTCAGTAATTGTGACATTGGTTAGGGTATTTGTTTTAATTGTTTTCACGCTTAAGTAATTAATAAGGTTGTACATTTCCATAGTTGAACACACATAATCCAATTTAGTTTAATTACATAACTACGTAAATTAATTGTTTTTGCGTTTAAATAATGGAGTAATCAATGTGATATTAAGAAGATTGTACATTTCCATAGTTGAACACACATAATCCAACTTAGTTTAATTACATAACTACGTAAATTAATTGTTTTGCTTTTAAATAATGGAGTAATCAATGTGATATTACGAAGGTTGTAAATCTCCATAGTTGAACACACATAATCTAAGCTAGTTTAATTACAAAATACGTAAATGAATTTGTGCAATAGTAATTGAATAAAAAGTTGATAGGTTTCAAACGTGAACCTCTGTGGTTACGTTCATGCTCGATTATTTGTTTAATTGGTCATTACTCGTGGGCCTTTTTAATAGTTCGTTGAAAGTGACCCAATACTAATCAATGATTAATCTTAAAAACCCGCCGATGAACCCAAATTTGAGAATAGTTCGATATTTATGTTTGATTCGCGTGACTATTGATATTGTTCAATTTAAATATCTTGATTGGCCCAAAAAACGTAAACAACCAAGTTATACAAATTAATGTCAATAACATCAATTTATTGAAACAACTATAATTAGTTGGCTGAAATAATAAAATAAATGGTACTACCTGTGAACTTTAGGGATTACCATCTTAAATGCTACCTAAAAGATACCTTCAAGTGTTCCAAGACCGTTTTGTACTACCTCTACCAAACCTACAACATCCACAACATACCCATATTTCCAGACTTGGCGGACGATAAATTGGAGAACGTAATTCAAACAGTTTTGATGAAGTTTGACATTTCATAGTTGAGCAATCACGGCAAACTATCAGCCTTCTTTACTAACACTCACAAATACGTTATAAAAAGGTCAGCCTATTCGAAAAATAGTAGTGTGAATGTGTCGTTTTTAAAGTATATAATATTTTGATGCACACAGATACTCTACTGTAAATTAAGATCAAATAAATTGCTGTCGAAACGAACTGGTGACGAAGAAAAACTAGCCACCATCACCAATCAAATAAACGTAACCATCGATGTAACACACTAACACTCTATTTACTGCAGGAAAGCAAACGTGAATTGGAAGAACTGAAAGTGTCGATTGACGACGAGACACAAAAGTTGGGCACCTTGACTAAGGAAATAAAACATCTAGAAGATCAAAAAGTATGCTGTGTTTAAATTGCCTTGTACCAACCCATTATTTATTAGCGGTCTCATAACGATTGTAAACTGCGCGTAGTTCAATTGCAGAGCAAACTAGAGAGTAAAGAGAACAGGTGATATACTCAGGTAACGTTTTAAATTGAACTTGTGGCTATAATAGACTGCATTCACTGATCGAACGGAATGATCTCGCTGCAGATAAACAGAAGCACTTCGAAACTATCAACAACACCTACAATGAGTTGTTCAAGCGGATCCCTCATTCCTTGAAATCATTGAACAAAAATGTAATTCGTTAACTGCGGTTCTAACTTAGAATAAAATCAAGGCGGTGGGACAACTGGTCGACGACATATTGGATAAAAAGTTGGAAATGCTACGTTATCAGCAGTTAGCGGAGAAGGTCAAGTTTGACGCGACGACCAGCTACGATAAATACACTCAAATTAAGGTTATTCTATGTTAATTTTGAGTTGTCAACTCAGAAGTATAGAACCAGATTGATGAGATGAAGGAAAATTTGAAATCTTTAAAACTACAACAAAGTTCGCGGTTGAAGAATGCTCAGAAATCCTCCAACTATCTGCCTAACGAGTACCCAACAAAGGAGATTCTAGAGGCAATTTTTTATCCATAAAATACAACATTGATTTATTTATCGTAGGAATTTGACAAATACCCTTCTGGCGAAACTCTTCTTGTAGGCAAGATAAACGAACTCAAGAGCATAATTAGTTGCTGTGTGTTTACAGATAACAATGTAACTACTCAAACATCCGAGATTACAATCACACTTTAGTAGATTATCGAAAATTACGAACAAAACAAAAAACTATTAGAATTGCTTCAGACGGAGGTAACTTTTAATTTAGGCTCTTTTCTTACCCACCAATTAACGGCGAATTTAATTGGTCTTTTAAGATTGCTGAAACTCGCAACCACCTCGACAACGTTGTCTCAAACGAAACTGCTCTGGCAGACGAGTAATCTGCTACCTTGGCAACAAATTAAGTGAAATACCTGTAGATGGCTGTCCAAGATATCCAGCGTGATAGAGCTGATAAATGACAAGTTCCAGGAGAACTTCCAACGCATAAATTGTCAGGGTAAGATAGTGTTGGAGAAGGATAAGGTAATGTGGTTTTCGCCGGTTGTTAAACTTGAGTGGCTATTATCCGACTAGGATGGAAACTACGAAAACTTCGGCATTGAAATATGGGTCAAATACCGCGAAGAACAGTCGCTTTCAAGGCTAGATTCCATGCGCCAGAGTGGCGGGGAGAAGAGTGTGGCCACTATGCTTTTTTTGATGTCCCTCCAGCACATCTCTCATGCACCGATACGAATAGTGGATGAGATCAATCAGGTGCGTTAAACACACATACTCACTCACTTGGATTAACAATCTGATAACATGCACGATTTTTAATAAATATCACCATTTACCACAGGGAATGGACGAAGTCAACGAAAGAGCCATGTTCAAGATCATGGTGGAAACCATAGCCACTCTCAAAAACTCGCAGTACTTCTTCCTATCTCCCAAGTCACTGCCTGACTTGGAGTATGACCCCAAGATGACCATCCTGACTATCTTCAACGGGCCTTACTTGGATAAACAGTTTGTTGGGAGGAAGCGTCCGCATGCTGTGGAGTCTGGCGTAGTTTAGTGCAGTCTGTTATGTATGTATTTTGTTCAATGGTGGGGGTTTCTTTAAATGCTTATGTTTACGTTGAGTGTAAACATTAGGTTCTAAAGTCTAAATGAATATCATTTATGCTTTTTTTGTGTATTGAAAGCGTTTAATGTGCTTTAAATAACCAATAAAAATAACGAGGTTACAAAAATGAACCAAAAGTCTTAATTAGAAGTGTAGTGCCTTGAGTTAGTGTGACTTGATATAAGCTTGGGAATATTCGTTCACCTTGAAACTATACGCATTACTAATACTAGGTGGGTGGTGTTGCCCAGTAACAATTAAATTAATTTTTCCATTAGTTTCTGTTGATTTAAACAATGCATCTAGAAATTAATTAAATAAAGGTTAATATATATTCAAAACATTTCAAAAGTTCAGCTAATTATGGTTCGCGTGAATGAATAATTCACAAATCACTATTTCACGATATAAATATGGCGATTTTAATCCTGTAAGTAATTGTGTCAGACGAATAGAGTGTAAATAAAACGTTTATTGGCTATCTCACGAGATATCATCTTTTGCGTAATCCCACAATTGTGATATTTTAATCCGGCGATCAGACTGAAAAACATGTAATGCACACCAATACATTCCTTTTTAACAAGTCAACATCGAATAAAATAATCAATATTATAACGTTTAATTTTTGAAAATCGGTAACTTCTATCAATAACGAAAACAAATCGCACATGCGAACTTGAGGCCACACATAAAATACGGACACTCCTCTTTTATGTAGGTGTTAGACTCTGCACTCCGTTTTAGCTCGACTACTTGTCTAAGTATCTGGGAGATGGCATGATAAAATAACGCGTGAATTTAGAAACATAAACAACATGGCTAAATTTGTATCCCAAGCGCACTCTCTTAAAATAAGCGACTGGTACACTTTTGTAATGAGCATAAATCCACAAAAAATAATAAGGATCACCTAAGCTATCTATGTTTACGTTTAAAAATTGACTTGACACTTAAATGTGCATTGGAAAGCAACGCGCTAGAGAACTCAGAGACAATGAGCTAATAGACCTGCGCACTAACGAATGACGCCGTTATGAACGTTGGCGTTATTATCAAACCAACGGCAAAAGAACAGCTTTTGAAACTGTTCGATGAATCCAAAAAGACGACAGATGCGCCTTTTAGGAAACAGTTTGAGCAAAAAGTGGCAGACTGCAACTCTGTCGAATGTGTGAAAACATTAGTTAACCAATTAGTGGAAGGCGAAATCCAAAGAGAAATCACTTTTTGCGACATTATCAAAGAGTCCACTTTCGTTACAGACGAGTTGTTCGAAGCCAAACTGAATCCAACTAATTTACTGACTGAATCGTTGGTTTTTGACCACAGTCCACCCGCTGGTGTGCCCAAGTCAAGCATGGACCGCTTAAAAGACCAAAGGGAAAGACTCATCTACGAGCACATGATAAGGAACACCGACTGTGTCAACAGATCTCGACACAGACGTAATAATGTGATTGGCGGCGGGTTGCGACAGGAAGTTTCCCAACTTTCCCATCAACTGTGGTCGTTTGTTGGACTCATGGTAACCTTGGCTGGGACCTTTGTGTTTGGCTATTTTGGTTCAGTGGTGGCGTTCGAATCGCTGGAATATCGCTGTATGGTGGCGTTGTTTCTAATGACGGTGGTTTTCGTGGCAGAGATTTACTTTATCATAAGGAGTGAGCGATTTTAGTTGTTATTTTATATCTACATATTGTTTTTGTACGTGTGTGTTGCTTATTCATTTAGTTATTGTGTTGCTTTTTCACTGTCTTAAGTTGGTTTTTTGCGCCCGATATTAATTAATGAGCAGCAAGGTATTGAAAAGGTTATTTCGTATACGCCTGAATTTAAAAAGTATTTTAAAGTTTTACTTATGTTGTGAAAGTGCAAACCAAACTAAATGGTTGTTAGTGTTCAGTTTGAATGGCATCACCAGAATCTGACGGTTATTCATGAGATGTCTAAAAAACCTATGAACATTCAATGTTACAAATTAAGCATTTAGAGGAAAGGCACAAATATATGATTTTGATTTGTATAGTGCCGTTGTTACATGTTGCTGACTATATAGATGTCAAAGATATCAGTACTTTAGTTGCATTAAATGTTTATATTTTGAGTATTTCTTTAATGACACCACTTCGAGGAGTGTAACGATGCGAAAATTAAAACCTTTCATTTTTATTTTCAAAATTGTTAAAACGACACGCGACTAAATATTTAGCTACAGAATGCACTAAAAACGAAATAAACATTTAAATAAATACAAGCAACAATTTATTTATTTTAGTCACATTCATAATAGTTTTAGAATTTTTATAATTGTTGAAAAAATATTTTAATTTTTTTTAATGATACCAACTTTACTATTTGATGTAAACCTTATATAATGATACGCTAGCCGCGAGTTATTAAAAGATGCATCTTGCTTTTACATTTTCTTTCTCACTCCTGGATATACCGAAAATTGGTGAATACCTTCTGAGCAATATACAAATTTATCACGGTCTAATAAATAAAAAAAGTTGAAAGTTTTTGAAAAATGATTAATAAAAATAGTTATTGGATTCACCGAAGTCGGATGCAGAGGAGAGTTGGGAGTTTAATCATTTTAAACTTTGTGAGCACATGAAATTGAACATAGACTTTTCTACATCTAAGATTCGGTATGCAACGCTATACTTTTCCAGAGGTACAAGAAAATTTTCTTCCATGCCTTTTTGATGTGTTTCTCCAGTGGTTCTCCCATAATAGTGTTTATCGAACGGAAAAAAACATGTTCGAAATCCTGAAAAAACATTTGAATTAAAATAAAGGCAATTCAACGAATACTTTGAAATTTGAGGGTCTTATGAAGGTTTTTGAATGAGCAGTTCCAACTCTCTTACAAAACTTATCAATTACTTTTGTATCGTTAAGATTATAGATTATATTATCGAGTTCATCCACTACTTTTGCTGCATGAAAGTAGAGAATTTGTTTGTCGGGGAAGTGAAACTCAAATATTGCTGTCAAATGCTCATTTTCCTCAACCAACCTAAATTGCAATTAACCAATACAAACATGCCAAGTGTGAACAGAGAAAACAAATAATTTTCGTTGTAGATGATTATCAATAAATGGTGAAGATAATACTAGTTGTAGTGGCACATATAACTTTTTTAACGGAAGCGTTAAACAAATTAAAACAACGCATAGTCCAATATAAGAACATGCGAGAAAACTTACGAGCCAAAAAGCAAAACCGGAAAGTTTGCTCCTTTTGTCTTGCAGTGATGCTGCAAACGAAACCATGAGCTCTGTATGAGTATGATTTCTTCCCTCTCGAGGATTTGCTTCTTGTGTGGTTTCAGCGATATACTTTTAAACCATAGTTTAAATCTATTCTTTTTGTGATGTGGCTCGTTTTCCATTTTATCAACAACTATTAAGATAAGTCTATTTGTGAGATAGTATCTAAACTTTAAAAGCTTATTACGGTATTACCACACCTAAAAATGTTGGCGATCGTCAGACTTCACACTCTCTGCCATTTCTGAGCATAAAATATATTTTTACTAATATTAATGTACTTGATCGAAAGACGCTTTCGATATTTTTACAGTATTAAAAAGGAATTTTTCAATTTTGAATATATTGTCCAATCACAACCGAAAGTTATTATTAAGTAGATAATAATTATTAATGTTCAATGTTATCAACGGATTACTACTTAAAAAACGCGAGTGTGTGTCACAGTCAGCTTGTGGCTGATGTTGCTTCAGGTTGTTTTTGGACCGATTCACGTCACTTCAAAACAGATTTAATACTTTTTTCAAAAATACCACGCATTGTTATTACTGTATTGGATTAATTTACGTGCGTATTATCCGTTTGCCACCTATGACCAATCCACTACGTGATGAATAACTAATATGCACTTAATAATAAATGTTTACGCCTAAATTTGCCATTACACGCATATAGAGATTTTGTAATTACCCTCAATTTCAGCGCTTCCCGATTGGGGGTGCTCGCACCCCCAGGGGGTGCGAGAATCAGTTGTTGGGGGTGCGAGAAAAATCAGTTAATCCTTGGAAAGCTTTTTTTCACATTATTCAGATTTAATAACAACGTGCGCATTTCACTAAATAAGCTATTCGCCAATATGCATTAATTATAATTCTATTACAATATA
>JAOPJI010061122.1:0-12158 GCA_027122695.1 Merluccius productus
TTTAAATACATTTTTTTGTAACCTCCAGCAACTGTTGCACTCCTCCAACTCCACTCTTAAATTTAGACACACACACACACACACACACACACACACACACACACACACACCAAGTATACATGCCCACTTGTGACCCTTGTATCTATCTTTACCTTGGATCCTGGGGTGCCTGGCGTTCCTTGATGGCCCTGTTTCAGAACAATATATTAGTAGACAGATGACGACATGTATAAGTGAGCATGAGATCAGTGATGTGGTGGATGCTCTGTGACAATGAGAGACCACTCACAGTGGGTCCCCGGGGCCCGAGGACGCCTGGCCTCCCTTGCCCTCCGGGTAGTCCGGCTTCTCCCTGTAGAACAGCCAGTTAGGTCAGCATTTTCTGTGTGTTATACAACACAATGTATTACTGCGAAATGAATGCTATTGTCATCAGAAAAGTAAAGGATCTAGTTTCTAGATAATCAGATGTGTGATGTGCATATCTAAAATGTTACCGGCATCCCATCATTTCCTGGAATCCCCGATAGACATCCTCCCGTATGGACAGGTGCCATGGATTCTCCCTGAGGACGGAAAAAAACACACAGATAAATCTGTTCTAAAACACTTTTGTAGTCATAGTTATTATAATCATGGGAAAAGGTCTTGGAGTTCAAACTTTCCACTCTGGTTTTATTTCAAACTAGGTGAGGGTTTCCCAGCTGCACACATAAATCACATTAAGTTTGATGTTTAGTAACTTTCACTCAGCTATCACCATGGGAACGGGTACAGTCCCAACTAGGGGAGTGACTAGGCGTAAACTGATAAGACAACTTTGTTTGTTGCTCCTACGGTCTCAAAAAAGGGGTTCATTTTGTCCACAGTGATGGCACTTGCATACACAGTCTCACGCTTTAGTTGTTTTATCTCAACAACGTGATATTAACATTTCAAGGTTCTCATCCTTACCTTGGGTCCAGGTGGTCCTTGTAAACCCTGTGAAATAAAGCAACAGGCTGAGACTTTTTCCACACACGTCCATACAGTCAAATGCCACCATGGGCGTTGTTGCAGTGTGTGTACGCCGTTTTAAATGTGTCTTACTGGGGGGCCGTCGGTACCATCGGGGCCGCGAACACCAGCCATTCCATCTTGACCCTGAAACAACAGATTCAAAAAATGCATGAAATAGTTTAATGCATTGAAAAAGTTCAAAATAAAACAAAATAAAAACACTAATACATTTATTAAAAAAACGAATTAAATGTTTTTATTGGACACTGTATTATATTGTATAATGTAAATGAACACCTGGGCTTTATCCTGGCCCGTCAAGTGAATCTTAAGTGGTAATTGTAAACCTTAAGTGCTTGCTAACTAACAAATGGACTGTGTTCTAATTGAAACTTTGTGTGGCCATCTTGCAAAGAAGCTAAGCTAAGCCCTAAAGCTATAAAGTCTTACACAGTCCTTGTTGAGTGTAAATAGTGTATGATATATTATCTTACATCTGTTCCATTGCACCCAGAGACTCCTTGCTGTCCTATTGGCCCTTGCAAACCTGGGATCCCCTGATGGAAAAATTAGTACACAAAATATGTTATATTTAAATATTATGATAAACTTTGTGATACTAGTAAGTATATTGACAAAATATATGAGAAATATATATATGTGAAAAAATACACTGTTACATTACGTGGAAGCAAACACTTAGGCAATGACATTTAACAGCTGAAAATCATTTTCATAATTTTTTTTAAGAGGACTGAAATCTTACTGGTAAACCCAGATTACCATCGTAGCCTTCTTTCCCTTGTCGACCCTAGAAACACAATGAAACACAGTGTTGTGGTCCTACAACTGCAGTGCTACTACATGACTGTATGTGATGCTGTTAACTGATATAGCATGACAACAAACAATACAATACAGTCATTGGAATATATGATGTAAGCAAATGGATCGGACCCGACTGCCCTTTAGTCCCACAGGTCCCTCGTGGCCAGTGTTCCCCTGTGGAAGAAACATCATTGTTTATCGATTAATACTGTCTGACATTGTACATTCATTATACATTCATTATACATTCATTATGCATTCAAAGGCAGGATTGAAGTGATGGCATTTACAGCTGCTGATTTGAAAGCAGTGACGTGGATTTGTATCGGCATTGAACATAGAAATCCCTCTTAACCGATGTATACCCCCTAGGCTACATTTAGTGAAATGGGAGTGAAATGAATATTGGTGAACATTTTTAGCATGGTTTGCAACTCCTGCAAAAATATCCCCAGAGACAAGGGTTGAATAAAAAGAGAAATCCTGTACTATAAGTCATTAGATCATAATATAAAGCCCTTAATCAAAAACCAATCAGAATCAGAGACTTTGACAACCAGTAGACATCTGCAAACAAAGTGCTGTTTTGTGAGTGTGGTTCTGCTAAATGGTTTATCAGGTGACAGCTGGTGTACGAATACAAGCAAGGCAGAAGAGACCAGTTGCCACCTGCCTCTCAGTCTACAAGCTGTATGTGTCTCTTTGTTTGGTGGTATGTTGGTACAGTGAATAAACGTGCTATACCCATTAATGTAGAATCTGTGTGGAGCTGAAATTCTTGGCTACTGAGCAAACGGTAGACATTGTCTCCCTGGACTACTGGTAACAAGGTCAAGCTAAGAAAACTGACAAACTGCTTGTAGAAAATGTGCTGAAGAACAGGTGAATCCATTTACATTAGGGAGAGGGCTCAAATAAGTCAGAGGGATTGTGGGTGGGAATCTGTGGGTATGTGGAGTTAACCAAAAGGCCCTCAAAATACTCTACCTTTGGTCCCGTATGTCCAGGATGGCCCTGAACTCCTCTGTGGCCTTCTATTCCTTGTAGTCCTTGATCTCCTGGGAAACCGTTATCTCCCTGCACGGTGTGTATGAGAAAGAGAGACATAAATAAAATAAAAATATATAAAACAAATAAATAAAACAAAAGCAAGAAATAGCAGACAGATATATGCATGCCTACCAAAAAAACTACTATGAATAATAATGGTAATCGTGCTCCTTCTGCCTGTGATTGACCTTAAATTATCCACTTAATATGTTGGTATCATCATACTAATTTTAAGTATGGTTAGGGAACTTTAAACTAATGTGGTCTATTAGGCAATTCATCTTGCATAACTGAACAATGAATATATACGCTATTTCATGTTATAATTATAGTGAAAAAAGGGTATCAGCATTCACTAGGAGTGGTTATAATACCTACATACTAACATGTGTTGCTGGTTCAGTACAGGAGAGGGCCCACATACCTTGTTGCCTTTACAGGGACATGGTGATCTTCCATTGCAGACACACTATCAAACACATCATATGCATTCATATTCAATACATAGATCATTTTACATAGCACAGTATGTGTGGGTAATATAGCAGTTGATGAGGTTAACTCGCATTGTATCAAAATCAAGAAAAAGCATTAAAAAAACATATGCTCTAAATGCTAAAATTAGGGCTAGAGTTTAAAAAAATCTTAAATATGTAAGAATTGTCTCTGTTATTTAGTACCATAATCTGGGATCCAGCAGTGCTACTATGTTAGGACCTCTGAGGGGAGACGGCACAGAGCCTGAGAGACTGTTTTCGTTATGGAGATATTCTACCGACGAAAATTCATTCGCGCGAGTGGATAAAGCTTTTACTAAGTGTATTTATTTTACTAAGTGTATTCCCACAGCGGCTCTGTCTACACGACGTTGAGTTGAAACCTTTACAGACACTTCTCTGGATTTGCCGTGGATTAATAGTTACTTACATCACCATCATGTCATAAGCCGTGCATGTTTATCGAAAAAATAATCAACACCCCCTCCAGCAATGCAATAAATTGTACTTCCTCCGGAAGAACACAACCGGTGCTTACTGCTTATAGCGTAAATATTGTCCTGATACTGCATGTGACCAAACACACAAACAGCTCCCCTGAACGAGGAGCAGGAACTGAAAAACTAGACAAACATGATCCAGCTCAGGAATTTAAATACAATGACACTCTTGCTAAGTATAGTGCAGTAGGGATGCTTTAAGGATATAGATTTTTATCAAATATCAGATCTATCCATGAATGATATAATAATAATAATAATAATAATAATAATAATAATAATAATAATATTATTATTATTATTATTATTATTATTATTATTATACATCAGTGTAAAAGGATATTATATATCAGTAGGCTAGGCCTACAGTAATAAAATATAACATATTCAATATATTCTCTATATTGTGAACAGTGTTGTTATACTGTGTTCATTTCGATGATAAATACATGAGGGTCTACATTGTATTTCCGTGAAGAACCCCACTTCATAGGCTCGGCCTACACAGAAACATGAAGCCTTTTACATGACCGGCACACAGTAAGAACATGAGTGAGACTCGTTAAGTAGGCCTATCATCAGTGGCTGCGCGCACCTGCATCGTCTATATTCAATAAGCATAGTCTATATTCAATTAGCATTGTCTATATTCAATTAGCATCGTCAATATTCAATTAGCATTGTCTATATTCAATTAGCATCGTCAATATTCAATTAGCATTGTCAATATTCAATTAGCATTGTCTATATTCAATTAGCATTGTCTATATTCAATTAGCATCGTCTATATTCAATTAGCATTGTCTATATTCAATTAACATCGTCAATATTCAATTAGCATTGTTAATATTCAATTAGCATTGTCTATATTCGATTAGCATTGTCTATATTAAATTAGCATTGTTTATATTCAATTAGCTCAATTAGTCTATATTAAATGAGCTCAATTAGTATATATTCAATAGTAGCCTGAGAAAAAAAAAAAGCCAAAAAAAAAGAAAAAGAAACCTTACATTTTTGGACTCGGCGCCCATCAGCGTCGCAGCCAGCAGCACCGCGGCGACCGTCCACGCGCGCCTCATGGCCTCCGCTTCCGCTCCGCGGTTGGTGCACGCGGTGGTGGTGTGGGGGGGGCTACAGGTGTGTGTGCGTCGAAGCTCGCGCTGCTGCTGCTGCTGCCGCCGAAATTGAGTCAACTGGCTAAAGCTAACATGTCGCCTGACCTGTGAATCACACCGGCGCACCGGCGCGGCCAATAGACACGGTATTAAAGCTTGAACGACACGGGGAAGGCGTTTACTTTCGGTTCGGTGTGTGGGTGTAACTTTTATCTTTAAAACAACTCGTCCCGCAGAGACCGCCTCGGGAGCCCCGAGCTCCGCACCTGGGTGAGTAGGTCTGCGTTATGCTGCTGCTGGTGGTGGAGGTGGGACGTGATGGGCAAGGGTCAAAACATGATATCAGATATTTCCTGTGTGACATCTCAGGTGAACTCGGACAGGTGGACGTAAGGACCTTACCTGTGAAGGAGAATGACGTACTTCTGCAAATGTGTTGCACTCTGCACCCTCTGGTAAGTCTGTATTGAAGTTTGGCATATCCTCTATATTGTTTAGAGAGGGTTACTTAATTACTGGTGTGTCACCTGCAACACGAAAACATTTCCATAACACGTGATCACTTCATCATGTCGTTTAGGCTAACATGCGTTACATGTTACATAGTTACATTACAGTGGCCTAAGTCATTCCTAATTTGTGATTGTATTTTAATATTATCTTGTTGAATTGTCATACCTACAGGTGGATGGTCTCCATTGTGCAGTGGGCCAATGCAGTAAGTGGTTCCAATCTGTAAAGTCACAAAATCATTGAATACACTTCAGATGAAAACAACATGAGTGTACCACTTTTATTTTATTTTTCTCCAGAAAACAATGGTACCAACTACACAGGCTGTTCTGAAAGAAAAAATAATTAATTTAAGCAATAGATGAGTTCCTAGTTTTCTAGTTTTACACCTTTAAATCCTATTCTGATGGACTAAGCCTGTCACCAATACAACCATTACTGTTGTATTGGTGGTGTTATATTTGGACCTGACATGATGTAATCTACAGCAGACCGTTCTGCTCTCAATGCACAGTGTGCATGTTTGTGTTTGGGAGTTTTGTTGTGTTGCAACGTTCTCTTGTTTATTCACAAATCTTCCTGCACCTGTTTCTCCAATGCTGAAATGTTTCTCCAAATTCAGGGGGTCTCTCAGATGCACTAGCGGTTTAGGAAACCGACACATACATGCTTTTCCTTGTCCTTTTATGTACTGGAAGCTGAGTACTGAAGCTATTAAAGCGATGTGTCCATGGCTTATAGACATGGCAACAACACATTTGGCTGGTATGAGGGTCGTATCTATGCAGGTTTTATTTTTATTGACTATACTTCACTATTTAATCAAAGATTACCAAAAGTTTGAGAAAACCTGGTTCTGAGGGAATTATATAAATGTTATTACTTATTTATTATATTTCTATGAGATATTGTAATTGGACAATTGACACTAAATATTATTTTACATCTTGATGGGGAAATTGATACAACATGTAAGAAATGTTTTCTGTAGAGTTGAGAGTTCCAACGCTACATTATCTGATACGCAGGGAGACACTTAAGTTTTGGACCGGTAGAGAAAAGGGGAGCTGAGGTCAAGCGACAGATGCACAACTTTGACTGCCCAGCATTAATCCAAACACATCCAACTATTTACAAAACTTCTGTCCAAATGTTTGGGGAGGAAAGCGCTGTGGTGCTTAAATATTTCAATTCGCCTTTATCTAATTCCAGCATGAACCAAATAGACAAAATAGACAAACAAAATGTGCAGGTCACCAAGGCCACATGACTTTACTATAATTGGACCGATGGGTGAGAACCATCACTTGTTGAATATACTCTTATCCTACATAGCGGGTTGTTCAAGGACTGTTGTGGGGGACTCCCATGCAACCCCAAACACATACAAAAACACATACACACACACGCACGCACACACACGCACACACGCACACACGCACACACATACACACACAGTTACATGTAGTTAAAGTGGCAGTGAACCCAAGTCGGTTTTTTGTTTTTGTTTTAAACGTGGTAACATGTCTTATATGATCTTCAACCTACTAATCTATTGTGTCACTGTTACTAAAATAAGACTCAGAGAAAAGAGGTGTAAAATCCTACGTTTCTGCCGGTCTCCACTCTCCGCCAACCAGTTTGTGAATGTTCTACTCTGAACCAAACTCAAGTTGCGTTCTTCTTGTGACGTCAAAGTGCCTCGAAGCTGTTTGAGGGGGTTCACTTACGCTAAGCACTTACACTAAGTGTATTTTGCAGCTTCATCAAAATGTTCTTAACTAAATTCAAAACCAATTAATACAGCATTGCCTATGTTGTCCCTTGCTTCTAATGACCTATTGACTGTTAGACAGAGACCTCAAGTTAACCCTGTCCCCATTGGTCGATCCTGCCTGATTTACAACGTGTGGTGTGTCTCCCTCTATCTTCCTCCAGGGAGAAGTGCTGCTCCCATGCGCAGGCCGAAAATGTAGTGGGTGCCAGTGTCTCTCTGTGAAGGGTGCACAGGTATGACGCTTCTTTACGTTGTTTTCACATTACGTTAACATTTTGATAAATGAAAAAATATATCTATTTTTTAATTAATTTCAGGTATTTTACTTTATTATACAATTCAACATAAAAGTTAGTGGTTGTGTATTTTTTTGTGAAATTACATCGCATTATTTTTGTTAGCACTGTTGTTAGCATTATTAGAATATGTGAATAGCTTTCATCAATCCAGCATAATAGGGAAATACCACAACGATTTTACCCAAATCAAGAGTGTCTTTACTCAACATATTCTCTGTTCAGGGGGCTCCAGGAAAGATAGGAAAACAAGGCGTGCAGGGGCAAATGGGACTAAAGGGCCATGAAGGGGATCAGGGTGGAACGGGGCGAAGGGGCGCAGAGGGGTCCCCAGGACCGCAAGGGCCTGATGGAGAAAGGGTAAGTCTATGCATTGTAGTAATAGTACCTTTTTGAGCGAGTTTGTGGGAGTGTGTGATGTGGAAGAAAGAATGAAAGACATGGGAAAGAAGAAGAGGAAGTGGTAATAATTAATATTACACAAGAAGGAGTGCTGTACTGAATATCAGCACGGCTGTGATTCGGTCGTAGGTACGATGCCACAGGCCAAGTGCCGAAGATAATCACAGCCTTTTATACAACAGTTCTACTGTTTTATACATTTATTAGTTGACAGTAATTAGTTGTCAGTTTAGTGAATTATCTTTTTATTATATACCATGGCCACTTGCAAATCATTCAAATATAAGGGTGTTGATTCATATTTTGGGGTAATTATGTCTCAAAATTACAACTTTTAGCTCGCACTACTTTTTTTGTTCCTGGAAACAAACGGTTTTGTTTAGCACATTAATTTAAACCAGTGATAACACTGCTTATGTTACGATCACGTCATAGCCCTGCAGTTATCGAAAGTTAATCAACACCCCTCCAGCCAATTGAGTATTCACCCGGGCCATGGTCTGGGTGAATACTCGATTCTGATTGGCTGGAGGGTGTAGGTTAAAAAGTGTTAATGTACACCTAGGAAAGACGTTGACGCTATGAAGTCGCTATGGCCACGTTCTCTGGTTTAATACTTTTCTAATAATAAAAAAACTGTTGTAGCAGTTGATGAGGTTGTACAGTTAATTCAGTTTTCATGTTTTAGGGCATGATAGGTGTTCCTGGTTTCCCTGGTACACATGGCACTCCAGTAAGTATATCATATTTTAATGGCTTTCATTTTATTGTGTTACCTATAACAATCCACTTGTTTGTACTTTGTATTATTATTGTTTCATTGGTTGATGTCTTCTTTCAAATGTTAAGAAATTACACTGTAGAATAACCTGCACTTTCATTTGATTCATTCAATAGATGTGTGATGTATGCCCTCTAGTGGCAAAAAGTTTAAAAAACAAAAAAACTAATCGCAAGTTCCTTAGCAGTATAGCAAATCATCTTCCAATGAAATAGCACAACAATAAGTAGCCTGGTTTTTGTCCCAGCCAAACGTTCTGTGTTCAAACCCCAATGTCCACAATGCACCTTCGGAAAGATGTCTAAACTCCTACCTGCCTCACACATAATCATACATACATATATTTTTACTGTAATTCACGTTTGATAAGCTAAAATAGTAGTTGTAAAAATGGCTTCATGGTAAACAATGACATGAACGTGCAGGGCCAGCCTGGAGCTGGGGGTGAGCCCGGTTGGCCAGGGCAGGATGGCTGCAAGGGGACGATGGGCACAGCGGGACTCGGAGTTCCTGGCTTTGATGGCAACCCTGGACATCCGGTGAGGAGGATGACCGTACTGAGGAAAATCAGCTTTGATGTCAATGTTTTCTTTCTTTTTTTAAATGCACATTTTTTTTCCAAGCAAATCGCCACTCTTTCAACTTTCCCGAATTGATTTGATTCCAATTCACAAGGTCCCGATTCGATACGATTTCCGCTTTGATTCGATTTAATATCCATTCGGTTAGGGGTTTTTCAGTTACAATACCAATTTTGCTTGGATATGAAAGAGATTCTCAGAGAACTGCATTATTACAAATATTATTGTTTACATTAAGAATTAACCCCAAAGCAGTTACATTAATGTACTTTTTATTTCACATGACCAATACACTACAGCAGTCAACACAATATAGTGCAACTTTGTGCAACTCTACAGACTCTGCAGTCATTGTGAGTAACGAATGTAATGAATGGATATTGGATCATTCAAATGAAGATCGATTTTTTTAAAAACCCAGCCCTACTTATTACTACTCACTTGATCACCTCACATTTTATACGAAATACTGAACATCTGATAATAAAAAAAACGTTTCACTATGACTTTGATTTCACTATAACTTGACGCTTGGCTATCGACTCTAAAAGCAAATACTTATTTTCGTGGTTGTATGATTACATTCTAGTGTTCTCTGTTTCATTTCAGGGTTTACGAGGGCCTAAAGGAGCGAAAGGAGAGCCACTGTATGAATCAGTCTTACAGGGAAGGCCTGTACGTTGTTTGTTGTTTTTGTTGTTGCTTGTTATAATTAGCTTATGTGAGAAAAAAAAACACCAAAGCCAATGTGTTAAAACATGCTACCCAGGTGGATCCACACGTAATCTGCCATGCATGTTTCCTGTGTGTCTAACAACAACTTCCTGTTGTTTAACAGGGAGATCCAGGAACATCTGGAGCACGTGTAAGTATTCCATTCCTCTACAGCTTTTGTTTATGTAACACAATGTTTGTGATTAATATTCAACCAAAAAAACACAATTTTACGACCAAGTGGTTGCCGTTTCTATGCTCTATGCTATGATTTGTATATTGGTTGATTGATCTTGTGGATGTCTCACCAGGGACAACCAGGTAACGTTGGGCCTATAGGCCAGACTGGACCCCCTGGGCAGATTGGGCCCCAGGTGAGCAACCCAGTTTATTTAGCATGAGGAATTCTGACTCTACGTTATGTTTACAATATACTCAATACTCAATATACTCTACATACTCAATATACTCAATATACTCTACTCTATATGATCTATATTACCATATGTACTAATAAATAATAATTAATTTAATTTATATAGCTTTAAAAGACAAACAAATCCTCAAGGTGCTGTAGATATATATATATATATATATATATATACACTGTGTCTGTGTGTTCACATATTCTTAGGGCCCTAGTGGATACCCAGGCCCTAGAGGGCCACAGGTGAGTCTTCTGACCCTATACATGAAAATACACACGCACCCTAACGTTGACTTGACACATCCAGACACCGACACACAAACAATACATATTGCTTATATACATTTTTTACAGGGTGATGCTGGAAGATCACTGGCAGGAGATAAAGGAGATGATGTAAGTTGTGTTATGTTGACATATACAGATACCACTATATATACTGTATATCTATGCATTGTATACAATAAAAACTCTTCATCCACTGTACAGGGTGACCAGGGCCCACCTGGGCTGCCCGGACCAGAAGAGGCCAAAGAATTCCCCCCTGAATACCTCCCACCCAAAGGCTACAAGGTAAAGAACCTTCCAGAACCAAACCAAACGTATTTAAAACACTGTTTGGATGCCTGTTTTCTAGCTTTATTTTACAGATGATACGCACTCATTTAACATGTAAGACAGGGAAGGAAGTAAGTCAATAATATAAATAATTGTGTGTGTGTGTGTGTGTGCGCGCATGTGTGTATGTGTGTACGTGTGTTTGTTTTTTTCTTCAGGGTGAACCAGGTCCTGCTGGGATGTGTGGACCTAAAGGCGTCAGTGTGAGTTGTTTTTTGTGTGCAACATTTTATGAGGTTGTAAATATGCCTTATTCCAACATGTGGATGCATTTCAATTAATGAGAAAAATAGCATGCCAAGCTGCTAACGCTAATTAGTATTAGCTATTCCATGCAGTGCTGCACAGGTAACACATGTATGGAATCGATGAAGGGAATCACTGAGTTAGGGCTGGGCGATATGGCCAAAAGCTTCTATATAGGTCATTAAATATCTAAGATATAAAGATATATATCATGATATAGCATGTTTTCTGTTAATAACCACATCGTAAAGCCTTTTTTTGTATACTCCTGTGTGAATTAAATACTTGAAAAAGTATTTGAGTATACATTTTTTTCATCACTTCACTGTAATGCAGCCTATACATCCAGTAAAAACACGTATGTCCTATGACTGATGTATTAAGATGTGTTTAATCATTGAGGAATCAACTGAGAGAAAGAGAGAGACCAAAGGTGTACCCATGTATCTACACAGGGTGCGGTCGGGGGAAGCCATGAGGGATTTAAAGGAGAGAAAGGAATCCTTGGTTTCCCTGGAGCACGGGTAGGTGAACATAGTAAACATATTAAAACAAAATGTCCTCACAACTAGACGATTAACGGCTCTCGACACTTGTCATCACATAGGGTGTTCCTGGATATCCCGGAAGAGATGGGTCAACGGGACATCAGGTATTCCTGTCAATCCATTAAAAGCTACTGAAAGCCAAATAAATCATATAATTTAATTATACATATCTGAATCCATAGATCAAGGCTGATCCTTGTGGTGGTTATTTTTATTTTGATGTAATGTTCTTGATGTATAGTTCTATTGTTTTTATATATATA
>JAOPJI010061150.1:0-10934 GCA_027122695.1 Merluccius productus
ACACACACACACACACACACACACACACACACACACACACACACACACACACACACACGCGCACACACACACACACAGCTTAAATGACAGCGGGAGTTGAACCGAATGGTTTGTTGACTTAAAACAGTTTCTTAATGCGCTCTGATTCACCGGGGTGCCGAAGAGTTCAGAGGTATCACATACGTCTAAAAATAGTAAAACCAACCCGAGCGACCCACCCACCCCGACATCAAAAGGGTATACTCTGTGGGTTAAGCACCTTTGTGTTAAAACCTTTAGCATTTGCGGTACGCTTGCAAGGACTGCATCTCGTCCCTCTTCTATTCGTAAATGGTCGAGGGCCAGAGAGCAAAGCTTTCAGACCAGCACCAATGAGTGTTTCTCAGAACCCGATCGCTCCTCATTGATCATCGGCGAACATGTAACTTTAGAAGACACATCACGGCTTCTAGGAGCACACAAAAATCAATGAGCGCCGTTAGTCCATGAAGGCTCTTTTTGCAGGCGGGTGTTGTTGCTTGCATCAACAACACACATACGTGCAGACTGACATACCTACAGACTTACGCACTACTGCATGGTGAACATAGATTGTCAGGTAATATATAGTATCGTAGTGTATACATCATATTTGTTTCCTCGGCAAACAGCAGAATTTGCATTAGAGCATCAATTCACAAGGCAGAACAAACCCAGTATGTTGTCAACATTAGATGCTTGATTTACAGCAACAACTGCGTTGTTGATAATATAGTGCAGGAATGTAACCTAGGATTTGCATCATGCATTTTAGCCAACAGCTAACTAAGGGCATGCAAAGCATCAGCATGAACAGTAATCCAATATTTAATATGTTTCATTAAATGTTTCATTATCATGACTTTCATAGTAGGCTGTTTGGTTCAAAAGTGTTGTCAGTTACAAAGATATTGTTTCCCCCATAGTCTCAACTGACACGCAACAGTTTACCCAAAACAACGATATCATATTGCTGTAACAGAAGAAGCAGTTTACCTCTTCCACTGGTCACTTTAACGGACTCACCAGTAATTTGTCATACTCTGCGTCTGGCGAAGGCGAGGCAGAGTTGACAGGGAGGTCGCCCTTTACCTCCGGCTGTAGCGTCAGTTTAGGACCGGCGGCCGACATTTTCAACTTGGCCAGAGACGACGCTGGAGCGCTGGAGGTCTTTCTCCCCTTGGAAACATGCAGCTTCTTTAAGATGGAGGCCATGGCGAGAAGTCGATGTCTCTCATGCGGCCGTATAAATAGAACGCAGAGGGGAATACAGGCTACAGTTCCTCTTTTATTCTGTGCGCCTGCACTGCCCCGCTCTGCTCTGCTCTGTTTATTGTGTGTGTGTCAGCTCTGTTTGTGTGTGTGTGTGTGTGTGTGTGTGTGTGTATGCGTGTGTGACACATACGGGTTGTGGCGCTGGTCACGATGTTTCATAAACATGCAAATTGACGATGTCGTATATATATATGACAACACTGCATAGTGTTCATCAAAAAATGAGTTGTTTTGCATTTAAAACAATAGCAAATGGGTTAAACATGAAACACATTTGCATGGTTTATTATGGAAAAACACCAAAGACATTAAAAAATAAAAAATACAGTACACTTTTGAGACTACACTCAAGCCAATGTGACAACATTTGACAGAGAATCCAAGTCTGGGGGTTTTTCCATCATATTTTCCTCCTAGTCGCCAAGTACTGGGTCCTGCATGTAGCATCTGATTAAAGGGGTCTCCTACCTTCTCGTGGAGAACAGCAGAGGCGGAGGAGGCGATGGTTGTTGAATCTCTTGTAGATGCACAGTAGGCATCATACTGAGAGGTGACACTGAACACCGTGTCCCCGGGAGGCGTCTATGGGGAAATAAAGCACACACCGTCATTTAAAAAGGCTTTCACTATTAAAAAAATAGTGAAAGCTTTCACTATTAAGAAAATTCTAGATAGATATCTGTTAGATATTGCATCATCTTACATTACATATATATACATAAGTCATGCTCATTTACATTTTTTGTTCAAAGCGGATTTGTGTACTTTTGCTAGACATATTACTGTGTGAAGCAAGCAACAGAGATCAATGGCAACTTGGGGAAAGTTGTGTTATGTGTACACTGTATATATGTTGATGTGCAAATAAACAATACATCAGTGGTTAGATAACACAACGACACACCAGCATAGGTTAGTCCTAATTGTTTTATAACCAATAACCAATATTCATTGAAGAAAGAGAAAGAGGACATACAAATTGGAAAAGTATATCCTAATTTCTAATCATGAGACAAACATTAGCTAGTCTACTCATTTTTAACCTAGTATGGATTCATATTTGGAGTAGGCTATATAGAACAGTAAAACAATAACCATAACATCTAAAAACAAAATCACCAAAAGTGGTAGTGGTATTGCTCCAATGAACATTATAATAAACACTTAATACAGCACTAGATTACAGAATCAACATTTAGTATAATTACCTTTGAACATAAATATTTCTTGAGGTACTTGCTGTAGAGACCCTGAAACAGACCATGTCTACCCATGGTGAGGGAGACAACCAGGCTTCGGCTTTGCCAACGCGGCTCTCTATTGAACTTTGGACCTTGTTAATCAAAAGCGTCTCTCGTTTTATGGGAGGAATGTCGTAAAATAAATCAAATTGAATGGTAAGGATTTATACGCTCCGTGAAGCGTATAAACGCAAACATAAACGACACCAATCCAACCATTCGAATTATCCAATGTTTCAGTTGCACACCAGAGAGACCTCTGCTTTCCATTTCCCAACAGTTATCGTTTAACCCGTGTCAATGTCTAACGCTGTTATGTAACCATGTCATCAATGTATGAAAAGAGTAACTTATTCCCTCTTGAAAGACTAAAGAGGCAAATAGACAAACCTTGCTGCTTGTTCCCTCTTGCTGTGCTGTATTCATCTCGGACGGGGTCCCTGTGAATACATTTTTTTTTTAACACAGTACATTTCCTTTACCAGCGTATAAATTATAATAATAATAATATACTATACTATAATGTTTAGAGGATTGCCTTCTCATGATGTCTAGATCATGTATACGTAAGTTATATCTTATCTGTAACTATGTTAACATTTAAAATGTACTTTTCGCTATAAAAGTAAGGATATCTAATAACTGATTTTCCTCACCGTATTCTGTATCCTAATTGATTACCAAATAGAGGACATGTTACGCACTTCTACACATTAACATTTTCAACCTTTTTCTTCCAATTTCCAATGTATTCGACTGTATGCTTTAGAAATATATATATTTATACACCATTAATACCCCGGCTCCTACTCCTAACTCTTACTGACTACGTCACCGAGGAGATGACTAAGCACCTTGCAGGTAGTACTGCCGCAGCTTGGGGTTCCTAATGTGGTGGACATGGTGGAGGGGTCTGCCGGCCGCGGCGTGGTGCGGATGTGGGCCTCCGTCCCTGGCCTCCGCGGCGGCAAATCTGGCCCGACGGTCCACCTCCAGAGGACTCTGACTGAGATCTTGTGGCTGAGAGCCGCTGGAAGGCAGCTTGGATCCCAGCCTGAGGAGAGGGAAGAGAAAATGCGAGGACTGAGTCAACTTCTTCGTTGAATCAGATCCACAAATACGCATCCTTAGTGACATGGAGTCCCGCAGCGTAAAAGCTCACTTCCGAATGCTTAAGCTGTAAGTGAACCCCCTGTTTCAGCTTGAATTCGACCACTATCAGGTTTCTAGGAATGCTGTAATTGCTAATCAAAATGGCTGCAGGCATTTAGTTAAAAGTCTTCCCCTGCTGCGTTACCGGTGGTGCCTGAGGAATGTCGTTACAAATGTAATCTAAGTCAGATCTTCTAACAGGGATTCAGAAACGAACTGTGTTTAAAGTTCGTTGTCATGTAAGAGTTCAGGGGTATTCATAGTGGGAGTTATTGCTGGCCAGCTGGAGCAAATGTTTGAGCAGACAAAACCATCGGACCAGATGGCATATACCCTGTCAGTTGTACATTTATTATCTGATATAAATTTAGTGTCAGATGTAAATTTAGCGTCACAGATACAAATGTGCCATGCCCAAAAAGATGAGTCATGGGACAGCATACCACAAGCCCTGTCGGCTAATAATACAGCTCAAACACAAATAAAGTATGTAGTTGAAGCACTCTGAAACCCAGACAGCAAAAGGCCAGGCTGCTAAAGTGCACATTTCACACACACAGTAATCCAGCTTAATTATGGCCTGACCTGTTTTTGACATTTCCAAAGTAGCCGGTCCTGGACTTGTCCCTCTGGAGCTTGTGGTCCATGGCTCCCAGGGTGTTGGACCTCCTCATGGACTGAGCCATCGTCTTTCAGGAGGAGGCACTGAGGTTGCAGACCGGGCCGCTCAGCTGGCGTGTGCTCGTCTCCTCCTCACACCACCCACTCGCATCTTGCCCCAGTTACTGTACCTACAGAACAGGAGGGCGAGATGCACACCACCACCACCACCACTTCAGGACAGACTTCCTCCATTCATCATTACAGAGCAAAACTACCCATGCAGCACATCGCCCAGACAGAATGACCCCAATGTGCAACATCATGCAGTGTATTTAACATAACATAACACAAATGTTGCACACAAATTGTGTTGACCTTTGGATTGAGATTTGAGGGGCTAATGCTGTTAATTTCGGGGCACAGAAACAATAGGCCTACGATCAGAGATAGATCATGTGACTATGTCATGCCTACCTACACTGTACACTTGTCATGCAGCATTAAGGGAGCCGCTGTTTTGCACATGCATGACAGACACACAGTTGACGCAACACATGACGACATGCATCCCTCACATCATCAGCACTACAATCAAGTGGCGACGTTAAAAAAAGGGACACACCTAAGCTGTACCCTTCAGCACTTCATATCTCGGTTCGAGATCAACAATGATATATATATATATAGATATATAAGCACCCTGAAATGATGCTGATTGAATACATATAATAGTGACACCCATCATCATCATCATCGAAACGGGAACCGCACATCCAGGCGACACGCTTCCGGCCGCACCGCAACCATGAACACATGAGGATGAATCTGACGGATTTAGCCCCTCACCTGTCTCTTGAGGAAGTGGGATGGAAACAGGTGGCGGATCATATGGTGCTGTTTCATGTTGATGTTGTGATGTTGTGATGTGATATCGCAAAGGGAGGGAGGGGGAAATATCACCGCAGACTGAGTGAGCCGACTGCACGCCATCAATACAAGTCACACGCTCCGCCCATGATTTAAAGGGATGAGACGGTGCTTTTTATATGTGTAACGTTATATATAAATATATATGGGTGTGCAGCCGAAGTGCATCATTTACATGCATGGTTAGGCGATTTTTTAAATTTATTTTTTAAAGCAAACCTCTGGTGGTAAGCGTGTATTAAATAGAGCCGGGTGAATGAACGTGATGTAAATGTATGTTTTTTTTCCGATAAGCTGCTGAAAATCAAGATTTATCGATGTGATCCGCCAATTAAATCGTTTAATTTAGTTTTGTACAATGTTACTAAAAATAAAAGCGGATACCCCGTATCTGTGTCTGCGCGTTGCTAGGAAGCGATTGCACATTTTGATATGTCAACGTTATGTTTCGGCTCGACCAATCAGCGGCCAGAGTGCATCTACTTCCGGCTTTAACCACAACACAGAGAGCTAACGGAGCTAGCGGCTAGCTTGGCAACCAAGTTCCCCCTGAAAGACGACAAGGAGACCCGGCTTTCTGTGAACGTATAGTCACTTATGGTGGAGTTTACTCGGTGCAACACACCCCATTGTAAGTTATATACAGGCCTGGCGGGTGTTTTCTGTGTGTGCGATGAGTTATTTGAAGCATGGGCTGAGGAAATGTTGATCTAGTGCCGGAGAAAAGCTCGGGGTCACAACAAGATAAGGGCCTGTGATGACACTGCTAGCCCAGCAGCTAGCTACCTAACCGGTCTACTTCATTAGCGGAGTTCACTGCCAAACCGAAATGAGTCCGTTTAATTATATCATTTATTTTTTTGTGCCACTTTGTCATTACATTCAGGTCAACGTCAATGTTTTTGCAGTGGTGTGGTTAGTTTTGTGTAGGAGGGTAAAGCATGTTTGCCAGCTAGCCTAAGCGCACCTGGTGCAGTAGCAGCTATGTAAATACGATGCTTAACGTAAACATAACCGTGCGATTCTGTCTGCACCAGATGCTGTCAGTCTCCAGTTTTCCGAGGATTTACATGTGTGTGGATATGGGCCTTTTCTAACCGGATCATCCCATATTCAGCTACCGTTAAGCAGTCGGTACAGTTGTGCACCACAGCTGCGAACAAGACCTACCACACAACATGGAGACTGATACTGTAAGTGTTGTCTTTTCCTTAAAAAAATATATGCTGTGCTGATGACCCAGCAAACCGAATGCGTCTTTACCATTTTGAATGAAACACACTATAGTTGATGCACATTGTTAGCCACGTTTGCAGGTTTATATTTCTTGCATAATTTCTCAGGGGGTTATTCCTATCTGGCAGAACAAGCCTCATGGGTCCACTCGCAGTGTGGTGAGGAGAATAGGGTCCACTCTTCCTCTCAAACCACCACAGAGGGCATGTTTCCAGGTAAATCAGTTGTCCTCCACGTTCACCCTTGTGCGTCCAATCATTTCTCGTGTGGGAATATTTTCCCTGTGATGATTGTAAATGTTGTTTTGCCTGCCTGACTATTATCAGGAGCTCCCTGGCCTCCCATCACTGAAGCCCCTGACTGGCCCCGCGGTTCCTACCTTGGCAGATATTGCGTGGATCGCTGCAGACGAGGAGGAGACTTACGCCAGAGTGCGGTATGCATACACATCAAGAGTGTTGGATCCATCGACGTGTCTTTATTACACAGGAATAGACCAGGGTGTCTCCTGACACACCACGAGGCGACATTCTTGCCATTATTGTAATATTGAACGACTAACCTATTTTTAGCGTGCAACATGAGACTATACCATTTAACCGTTTGTTACTCTCACTCTCTTTTTTGTTGTTTTGTATTTTACAGGAGTGATGCCCGCCCTCTGAGACATGAATGGCGGCCCACCCCACTCCTCGTCCTGCACAGGAACTCCTCCGTCCCCAACTTCCGCCGTGAGGGCAAGAAAGTGGAGGGGCTGAGGAAGCCCGGCGTGACCGCGATGAACCGCACCACCGCCCTGCAGGATGAGCTCAGCAGATTGCGCGCGCAGATTGCCAAGATTGTTTCAACTGATGGTGGTAGGGAACTCATTAAAGTTTTGAATCGTTTTGTATTGATAAGGAATGGGAGTCTTTTTTTCCTTATCATTGATCTTTTACATTATTTTGGCTTGACGAATGTTCTTTTGATGAGCTTTTTCGGACTGTAACTGTGATTAAGGACTATACAAAAAAAAGCATGGCCTTATTCTCTCCTTCCCTCATCTTCGGTCCAGGCTCCAACCCCTTGACCCCCGATCTGTTGTCCCCTGACGACACCAGCATGAGCTTCTCCATGGCGCCCTTCGAGAGCGTGTCCTACCAGCCACCTGCTGCCACCGCTGCCGCATCCTTCGTCATAAGCGATGTCACCGAGGAGGAAGAGGAGGATGAGGACGATGAAGAAGACGTAGTCTCTGTGATGTCGGAGCTGGTCCCCGACCCCCTGCCGCCCGCCTCTATGACGGCCTCTGCGACCTTTGACCTAGACAGACCCAGCATGGACTTCCGGGAGGCGGAGGAGGACACGGTGTCCCTGTCCAAGTCCACCAGCTTCGCCGATGTCATGGACATCCTGAAGGACATGAACCGCATGAAGATGAGCAAGGACAGGTGAGGGAACATCCGTTGCACTGGCTTGGGCTGTCCTTGCAAGTGGTGTCTCATGAGTTTGTTATTCATAGTTTGGTTGCTCGTTTATACAATGTTCAGTGTGGATCAACTTCTGTTGAGCCTTTTAATGAGTAGGCAAAATGACAGTTCTCTACTAGATATGTACGTCTCTCTGAGCCTGCCGGCCTGTATATTCCTCCGTGTGTCCCCTCAGGTACAACAGAGGCTGCACATCGCTGAGAGAAGAGGACTCGGCCACGCTGATCTCCGAGGCCCTTCGGAAAAAGTTTACCTTGAAGGAAGAGGATATCGCTGCTATGCCACGGAAGTAGAAGGACCACGCCCCCACCATGTTGTCCCTAATTCTGCTTTCTGTTGTAAGTCCAGATAGAATACTTAGCAAGGATATGTTTGTGCTCCCTAACCTAAATTTAAAATAAGCCAGTCCCTTAAATGATATTTAGCCATAGATCATTAAGGCTACCAGTTGGTACAGTCCACCGAGTAGACTCGTTGTCTCTGTCTGTTGCACATCTGCGTGGACACTTCCATGTGGGATGTTCCTTTGTATAAGGTAGATTTTAGAATGACTTGTAATGGCTACTGAATGTTATGCAATGGCGTGGCATGACCTCTGTTACTCACAGTGTGTGTTTTGTCTTCTCCCTTTGTTGCCAGGCCTTTGCCTATGGACTTTTAAGCCTATGGACTCCCAGCCTATAGCTCCTTTGAGCCAAGAAGACTACATCTATTTCATATTAAAAAACAAGCCGGACATATACAAAACCAAAACCTTGTAGGAGAGCTTTGTCAATGTTATCAGGTTTATTATACTTGGATTTAGTTTTCACTGCAACTCTTCCGACATGTTTAACTTGTTGTAGTTTCCTTATCCTATGTTTCAATAGAAGATGCTGGTGTACATTTTGAGGGACTTTTGTCCATGTAGAAATTCTTGTAACATACTTGGAAAATGTGTGATGTACAAATGGGAGAGGTAGAATGTGTATTTCTGGCTGATGACGATGTGCATGTGTATGTATGTGTGTGTGTGTGTGTGTGTGTGGAAAGATGGTTTGGTAGTTCGTCTATTACCTATTTCTCACTCTTCACTCAAGCACACATGCTTTGCACAACACCTGTTAAACACACCTCTTGGTTATGCCTGCTCTTGGATTGGGATGTTTATCTTTGTCATCCACTTGCCAACACATTCAGCGACTTACAACTACACTCTACATAGAACCAATGTGAATTATAGTTTGAATAATATTGTACTGTTTTTTTGGGGGGGGGGGCCGGGAGGGGAGTGAGAACACTATATGACAAGTTTGACTGACATGGATACTTAAGCTGTTGTTCAAAGGCCACACCAGAGCCAAACTCAAATAGGCTTCTTTTTATACAAATATAATGACTAGTATATTGATTTTCTTGTGGTATAAAAAAGAAATTGGTTATGTCTAACCACCGTTGCAATGTGATGTCATTTTGGGTGGATAGGATTGCCTTTGTTTAGGACAGGGACAAACGCAGACCTCTGCATGTGTGCTGTGACTTTTAATTTGTGCGATAATGTGTTGTAGCAGACCTACCTATTTGTTTGTGTTGGGTATACCTTTCCCAGTTGTTGATGCCTTGCCACGATTCTCTTGCCTGGTCCAATTTTGGTTGAAGTGCCATTGGGTTGCATCACCTCTCACACTCTCCTTTGTAAACTATGACATAAACACAGTTTGATTGCATGCATTGAAAGGCTTGAAAGAACAAATGTGTGTCTTCATTTACCATAAACCTTTTACACATTTCTTACACTGTACTGGATGAATCCGTTTTTATATTTGCGTTTATGTGTGTAACAAGGGGAACCATTTTTTCTGATGGAAGAACGGTTCCTTACAATATGTTAATTTGCATTCAAGGTTTTGTTTGTCTTCGTGTATGAGTTAGTGATGTATAGGCTGTAGCATTCAGGTGTATGCTTCTGGCTACTGGAAAGAACAAAACGTCATGCTTGAGTTGGAAAACTTGAAGCAATATCAAGAAATGCACAATACACAGTTATTGCTAAATAAAAATGTAGTATACTATTTTGCATTTTTAGCCACATTTCTCATTCATTTGTTAGGTTAATCTTGTTTTCTCCCTCATTAGAGAAACAGTTGTCTGGTTTTGAATTGTAAATAAAGATGGGCTGATATTTTGAGCATCTGGCATTTCTTTAATTGCAAATGTTCTGTATTTCCATGCTGCAATGCCACTGCGTTACCACAGGGGGGCGATGACGCCACACTGAGTAACTAGATAACTTGGTTCCCTGATTAGACATACTTGCACATGGACTTCCCACTAATCCTAAGCATTTAGCCATAGGGGTGTGTGTGTGTGTGTGGTTATTGGATTTCATGAAAGGTTCAACAATCGAGTGGACATGTGTCATAGTATTGATACAGTTATGAGCATGTCTCTCAGTCTGACCTTCACAAATCACTACCCTTGTGTGAAAACTAGGGTTGGGGGGGACCTATTGTCCAATGTGTGTGTGTGTGTGTGTGTGTACATAGCGCCCTAGTACTGATGCGTGTTGCTAACCCACATTCTTGCACAGCTCCTTCTCTTTTTTTTTTTTTTTTCTTTTTTTTGGGAACACCCAAGATGATCTGGGCCCAGTGATTCAGGCTATTTTCAATGCAAGTCCTTGGCCTACTTAGTCCTTATTCACCTCCGCTATGAACCCCAAGCCTATTTTAGATGCAGAGAGAGAGAGAGAGAGAGATTTTTAGAGAGGCTTAGTTAAAAAACATGAATGAAGACTTTCAGTGACATAGGCAGCTATTGTTAGACTCTATTCTATTCTGCTACAGAAAAGGTGAACCGAACTGAACCCAAACCACTGATCCTTACCTTGAGTCATTTTCATAATGAACTATTCCTGTTGCTGGCGAGATTTTAAGATATGTGTAGTGGTGGTACATCTGGTCACCTTTAAACCACCCACGCCCCGGGCGCCCCCCCCCCCCCCCCCCCCCCGGCGCGGCGGGGAGGGGGGGCG